>ML742324.1:0-31769 GCA_009193465.1 Aspergillus avenaceus
AAAAAAAAAAAAAGCCATGATTTCCCCTTTAAAAAGGCGCATCACGTGATGGAGGATCCATCGGGCAAAGTCGTAACTTGTTCTAGACTCTAAGCTTCTGGCCCTCGGGTAGATTTCCATGGTCATGCCTGAGGCCGAGTTGATCCTGGTCAAGATCTTCATGGATCGGAAATCTCTCTTCAGATTTGGCTGCATGCAATTCAAGATAGATATTCTAAACGACTCCCGGAATTATGCCGATTGGGTCATTCATGGTGGGACTTCTTGGACTATAGACCTAGATGGGTAAAGGTTAAGGATGTGTCGACACTTTATCACCCCATCAGATCGATCATGTTGTGCCACGGGGAGGATCTACTCTTGGTTGCGAGACTAAACAAAACAGATACAAGCGCGAAATTTGGGTTGATAGTCGAATTGGACTTCATTGATCTAAACTTGGGTTATTTTTATTTTTTAGTCATGACTTATCGTTGAGCCTCGTTTATCTATTTTTTGATGTCCTATTGCTTCCTATCCCTCGTTTTTTTTCTCACAACCCTTTTTTTTTTTTTGGATAGAACGGCCGGAAGGTTCTAGAGCCAAATGTTGATTAAACTCGAGAATAACCTTTTTGTCCCGTCTCTCTGACGTGCTTCCTCGGACGGAATCGGCACGAGATTAGTTGCCGTAGGAAGACACTTTTTGTTTTTCAATAGACACCGGGAGACGTCAGGATGGTAATGAATAAGCACATAAATCATGAGGCCCCGTTCTGACAAGACCGGAAGAAGTCATTTCGCTCATGCGGATAACGCGCCAAACTCCATTTTTGCCTTTTCCTTTTCCTTTTTTTGGTTTCTGAGCGCCATGTTCCATGCAATAAAATCCTAGCCAATGATGCATATGCAGTTTTTTCTTTCTTTTTTTTTTTTTTTTTTTTTTTTTTTTTTTTTTTTTTTTTTTTTTTTTTTTTTTTTTTGGAACGTTATTTAAACACCAACCGCGACCTCGTCAGCAGCTGGGCTTTCGTCGCCCCGGGAAGAAGACCACTTGCTCTTCCTTTCTTCAGTGTTGTAGGTCTCCCCACGGGCTCTCTGAACCCGGATACTGGCGCCCCAAGGCCCCTCTTGTCCGTTCAGAGCGTTCATCGCGGACTGTGCCTCTTCAACGCTGCCAAAGTCGACAAACAAGTAGTAGTGGTCACCAGGCTCGAAACGCTTGGCGGGGTGAGGGGTGAACAGTTTGCTGATGTTCTCCCTAAAACAGTCGAGCATATTAGTCTCAATAGAATTTGGTTACCCGGGGTAGTGAGCGTACAGTTTATAGTCCTTGAAGAAGCTGGTAATGTTGCTGGTGATAACATCTTGCTCCGTCAATCTGGGGAGACCACCGACGTAGAGACGACGGCTAGAATCGCTGCTGAGCTTGGCGAAAGTAGGGGTATCGTTGCGGCGCCAGCGGTCGAGGCCCTGGGGTGAAGACCTGTCGGCGCGGGGGGATGCGTCTGTCCGTTGCTGAGCACGTTCGCTAGAAGACTTAACCACGCCCGGCTTGATCTTGACTGGGCGGCCAAGCATATCACGACCGTCCAACTCGTTCATGGCTTTTTCAGCCAGTTCCTTCGATTCCAGGTCCACAAAGCAGTAGGAAGGGTTACGGCCGGTAAAAGGGTCTATGGCAATGTCGATCCGCTCGCTATGAAGCACTCAGTCTAGGCCCATCGGAAAAGAAGATTCTCACTCATACATTATAAATTCGGCCGCGGTGAACAGTGCTTGTACATCTTCCGACTTAGCAGTGTAAGGCATGTTGCCGACATAGAGACGGCGTCCCTCGGAAATGGCCTGGGGAACATGAGGGCTGGGTCTGCTGAATGCGAGTCTCGAAGTGTTGGTCTTAGGCCCAGGGGACCCCGCGCTTTGCGCACTAGGGCTCTCCTCGCCCTTCACGCGCCAGTTGGGGGAGTGGAAGGCACGGCCATTGGTTCTGACTCCGTTTTGGTAGAGTGGCTTGGTGGGAGCTACAGACTGATTAGTATTCACGGAACATTGTCTGGCCTCTTGGATCCAGCCCCAAACGAGCAGCCCAAAGGTACATTCTTCGACTACACACTTTGCTGCTGCAGGACGGGACTCTCAGGAGCGTCGACCATTTTGATATATGTATTGTTTAACTGTGTTGAGGAAGTAAAGATCAGGTTCGATCTGGTTCATCCGAAAAAAATTGTTAGCGGATTGGCGCGACATAAATTTTATATGTTTCCGAATATGACCATGATGAGAGAGCAAAACGGATTACTTACTGTTAGATCGGTATTATAGAGTCTATATATGTAAGTATGCGGTAGACGGGTAGCGATGAAATCCGATAGAAGCCCAGAGATCACTCAGAGGTTATTCACAAGGGCGAGACCCGTTATAGGACGACAGAAGGCGCTGATGTCTTTCAAAAAATTGCAGATTTACTTTTTTTTGGGGGGCGCCGATAAAGACTGCAAATGCAAACCGCGCAAACCATACAAACTTCGCATTTTGGTGGGTTCGTCTGGTTGGTCCATTAGCGAAAGACGCTAAAAATGCCTTTAAATTGTCGCAACATTTAAGTCGGTTTTTTTTTCTTTTCTTTTCTTACTTTCATTCTTTACAACGTCTCCCAACGGTTTTTACCTATCCATATTGCCGTGGAAATTCTCCGATGATTGAGTTATTCCAATTGCTTCAGGATAATACTGAGACACAACATATGAAGGACAAGAGCAAGTAAAATGATACATTGCTGCAAGTTCTTACCATATATTGTAGAGAAGCGTCATGTTCGAGGACTTTTGGACTGAAGAGCATGCTCCATTTCCCCCGCCACCTACTTTTCACACTTCGAATGATGAAGCAAGATTTCACACAGACCTGTTCCGAGAATTATTCGTGCGGATCAACAATCGTACCAACTGCTGTCTGACGAAGTTACCCTTACCCTTTTTTGTCGCTTGTCAATACCTATACACATACAAAACTAGGCAAATGAAGAAAAAAAAACCTTTCTTTTTAATTAAGTCATCCTGGGTAGATGCGCGGTGGTTCGCGTGATTAGACTACATGTCATTATTCGTCTCAATTTGAAAAGATGTCAGGCTGATACTTGAACCCATGGCGTTCGGGGCTACACAGTATTGTATCCCGCGTCGGGTGGCATTGCACATGCATCTTCTCGCTCATACAGAACCTCCGGCCGCACATTTTTTCGTAAGATGTATCGGGAGAAGAAATACGGAATTTGGCGAAGTCCATATCTGGCATGGAAGGACGTAGAGACGGAAAACACCTGGTCCAACTCTTCTAGGGTCTTGCCTTTGGTTTCCGGCATGAGCATGAGTATTAGCCACCAGCCTACAATAATCCAAGCTGCGTACCAGCTGAATGCACCTTGCGGTGTGAACGCGCTGCGGAGGGAAGGCCAAGTGACCCCGAGAATAAAATTAAACAACCAGGTTGTCGCGGTGGCTAGAGCCATCCCATACGAACGTATGTAAAGTGGATAGGCTTCAGCCGAATATGTGAAAGGGACAGGGCCTTCACCCACGGAATACACGATGCCAAAGAAATAGGTACCTAAAGCGATACACGCCAAGCGAGCCGAGCTATGGGTTTCTTGCGGAATCCAGAAGCTGAAGCCGGTGAAGAACATGGAGAGGGACATCAGCGGGAACGTGGTGAGTAGTAGATTGCGACGCCCAAATGTATCGATAGTGTACACGGCGGGAATGGCAAACAGCCAATTAATCAGACCCCAGCCGAGGGAGGCCGTTAGGGCATTTCGCTGGTTGGTTGCTTCCAGAAAGATTTCAGACGAGTAATAAGCAATCACATTGACCCCTAAAAACTGTTAGTACGTAACTAATGGAAGATTGTATGATGCCTGAACAAAGATTATCACACATACCACAAAACTAGATCTATGTCAGCGGGGTAACTAGAACCATTGAATGGACTAAATACCTGTTGCAGGAACATGACCAGCTCAGATGCAATGAGAGCGCGTCTATTGCGAGGTACGGTGATCATCTCCAGAATCTTATTCTGACCAAGCTTCATCCCATTCTCGGCCTCCAGCAATGTGTGCATGTAGAAGAGGTCCCGGGCAGCTTGGATCTTATGGAAACGTAGGCTACACATGGACTCATATGCTTTGTCATAGCGCTTTCGCGACATGTACCAGCGGGGCGACTCTGGGCAGGTAAAGACAAAACAGCAGACCATAATGGCTGGGGTCATTGCTGAAGCCATCATAAGACGCCAGTTGAGGCCGACAATTCCAGCTGGGTCCGGTACCTCATAGAATGCGAGGTCAGCCGCATAGCCAAACATTATGCCAAAGGCAGTCCACATCTGCCATTGCATTACCAGAGCACCACGGATCGCGGGAGGAGCTGTTTCCGCGGCATAGATAGGAACCGTCGCTGATTTGGGTCCGATGCCAAAACCCAACGCAAATCGTGCAATGAACATATGCCACCAGGTATTAACAAACCCCTGCCATAGACAAGCGATTGCAGAGAAGCAACAGGTAATGAAAATGGTTCCGCGACGGCCAAACCAAGCATTGAACGGCACAGTGAGCCAGCATCCGATGACGGCGCAGCATAGGTAAGGAGATGCGTTAACCAGCCCAACGAGCCAATTCGATCTAGAGTCCCCTCCTCCAATACCGAATTGGTACTTGTAAAATATTTGGGCGCCATTTACGACAGTCTCATCTAAAGTATATATGTCAGCATATCGCCATTCGTCGTAGAGATAGACGGGTAGATGGGGTATAACATACCCATTCCCTGTACCGCAGCGGAGAGAGAACACAAGATAATGACTAGATACATCGTCCAGGGCTGAGACCAACGATGGGTGAATTCCTTCTGTAGGATTTCTGCCTCTTCCGGCTTCAGGTCTGGGACGCTGGTAAATTTCTCCGGCATTTGAGCCAGGACAGCGCCTATAGCAAAGGCACGGATGTCCTCTTCATCCCCCATCTTGTGTTGTACGGCGAAATTAATTCCTTGCCTGCGTAGTTCTTCATAGCTATACCCAGCCAGTGGGTTGGCCAGTTTCGCATTGATGTTGCGTCGAGCACGTTCTGCCGCTGTTCCCGGAACTCGCCGTGGCATAGGGCTCGAGCTCTTCTCCACATGTTGGATATTCAACTTTTGTTGAGGGTTTGCGAAAGGCCCTATTTCTTCTTTCCCAAACATCTTGCGGGCATATAAACGGTAGGTATCGGATGTGATCTATATTGAATAGGTCAAGGGTCGAATATCCCAGTTTTGTAAATACAGGGAGTGTGAAAGCTGACAAGGCCTCCCACAAAGTCAGGGGATGAACACAACCTATGAATAGAAAGACAATAGCAGAAAGACCGAGTGGTTTGTGTGATGGAAACAATCAATGTAACCGTGGGTAAGGCAGTGGTTGCTCAGGTGCGCTAGGAATTAACAAAGGAGCGGAAGCCACGTTGGAGTCCAAGAACTTGAGGCACTCATGAAGGTCTGGTTGAGGCTACATTTGGTTATCAACAAACGCCACAAACCAGTCAACTACCACAAGGGCTCAGCTTGTAGGATCAAATTTTGTGGGAAGAGAAAGAGGGGGGAGGGGGAAGAAAAGCTGGTGTTTGTCGGTGAATAATATAGTACTAAGCGGGATATTTCTGCAGTACCTAAGTGCTGCATGGCTCTTTTTTTTGTTTAAGAGCGCCCGACCTGGGGTAATCTTAACACAAGACAGACGGGGCATCAATATCTCAGCGGACTGATATTGGAAGCATAATGTATTTCTCAGGCTTACTTCGGCTCTGACCACCTGGAGCCATTTTCCGTATTTTGCTTTGTTTATGTGGAGAAAACCCAGGTCAGTGCCTGTACTGCCTGAATGTCAGCTTATGATGATTGGAGGGAAAGGCTGGTTGGATGGCGAAATGGCCCATTAAGCAAACACGGGATGCAGACAAAGAGGGCAGTTGAACTTTATAGTCCCTCCAATGACTGATGATTGTGTATGGAACTTTTTTGTTAAAGGCTAACCAGTCTATACGAGATTATCGGTCACCGTGATCCGTGCGGTACTGCAGCAGAAAATAGGCAGGTTATCCTTGTTGCATTCTGCAACTGACAACTAGTGGTGTGTGGAGGAAAGGAGATGATTAGGGGTTATTCCTAGCCATGGGTTACAGAACACAAAAGAGATCTTTGTTGAAGAAAGTTTGGTAGATTCCAAGAGCAGGTACATAATGCGCCGAGCCATAGTAGAATAATGATAATCACAGGGGAGAATTAGGGAATACAACAAAGGAATGACAGCGACTAAGCACTGTATTTGGGCCAAGTCACGAGGCGGACAGGGTTGTTGATTGGCTGATTTCTTCCTGACTGGTTCTGACATTACCGGGTTGATTATGATCCAAATGATTTACCCTCATTATGCCCTATTCAAGGATGTCTGTCTACCATGTACATTATTGCCTGGTGTAATGTAATGTATAAGATCCTCAATATTCGCAAGGTTTCAAATTAGCTGAATCATTAGCGAAAAGAAACTCAGATTTATACATTTCTTTTTTTAAAAACAAAAGTCTATCAAATTTAGATCTCCATACATCATGATACTATTCTTGGATACATTAAGTGATTGAAACGATTAATACTGTATATTAATACTACCGATCTGCACCTAGGGCCGGAGAAGTATGGAGAATTTGCGGGGTAAAGAATAGAAACTAAGTTGTCGGCTATGACACTTCACATGTCACTTCTTCCCGCGCTGTCGGGTAATGCACCGTTGAACTTTGAACAGTAACATTGAGGAGAAATCAACCTTCACTTCATCTGCCCTTCCGATTTCCGAATTTGAAGCTTCCGTTCGGATACATCAATGAATTCCCGATTTGTCAATATCGGATAGCTCATTGCACCTATATACCATACTACTGCTATTGGGTTACAGTGACAACCTGCATCCGTGTAACAAGCCTTGCCTCAACTAATCTGAGTCGGACAGAAAGGATGTGTGATATTTACTAACTATACAAAATGTAGAATGTCATGTTTCCCGATGATAAGGGTTCAGAATCGGGGCTCATCTATACCAGTTCTTACCCCACACTGTCGGAACTGGGGCAATGATGTATGCACGAAACTCCTAGTTTCTTAGAAGTACAACCTCTCACGTCTGAGCCGAAAGCCGTACATAACCGCTGAATCTTCTGCTATAAAGCCACTGTCCATCCTGTGTTAACTTCGACCTTTCTGCACATATACATTGCCAACACTTCATCTAGCCCCAGTCCCCGCAAACCTATACCAACACATAGATAACGTCAAATATTTTCAACAATGCTCGGCAAAATCGCACTTGAGGAGGCCTTTGCGCTTCCCCGATTTGAAGAAAAGACCCGCTGGTGGGCGAGTTTATTCTCAACCGATGCCGAAACTCACGTCAAAGAAATCACCGATATTAATAAGATCCGCGTGGAGTACGCAGACAAGCATGGTGTGGGCTATCAGATCCTTTCGTACACCGCTCCAGGTGTACAAGATATCTGGGATCCAGCAGAGGCACAGGCCCTCGCTGTCGAGATTAACGACTACATCGCCGAGCAAGTCCGCGAGAGACCAGATCGTTTTGGTGCCTTCGCGTACGCTTTTCTCCTCCCCCCACCCCGAGTTTATCAAACACTAACGAGAGATACCATAGCACGCTATCCATGCACAACCCCAAAGAAGCAGCCGATGAACTCCGTCGCTGCGTCGAAAAGTACGGCTTCAAAGGCGCCCTGGTAAACGATACACAACGCGCCGGCCCCGACGGCGACGACATGATCTTCTATGACCAGCCGGAATGGGATACCTTCTGGCAGACCTGCACCGAGCTCGACGTACCATTCTACATGCACCCGCGGAATCCCACCGGCACAATCTACGAGAAGCTCTGGGCCGATCGCAAGTGGCTCGTCGGGCCACCGCTGAGTTTCGCACACGGCGTCAGCCTCCACGTCCTGGGAATGGTCACCAACGGCGTCTTCGACCGACACCCTAACCTGCAAATCATCATGGGCCATCTAGGCGAGCACGTCCCGTTCGACATGTGGCGCATCAATCACTGGTTCGAGGACCGGAAGAAATTGCTCGGGCTCGCGGAGACATGCAAAAAGACGATCCGGGACTACTTCGCTCAGAACATCTGGATCACCACTTCAGGCCACTTCTCCACGACGACATTGAAGTTCTGTATGGAGGAGGTCGGGGCCGATCGAATTCTCTTCTCGATCGATTACCCCTTCGAGACCTTCTCCGATGCATGCGACTGGTTCGATAAGGCCGAAATAGATGAAACGGTCCGGTTGAATATTGGGAGAGAAAACGCAAAGAAGCTTTTCAAGCTCGGTCTTTATAAGGATAGTTCTGCTGGTGGGACCTAGTTTGGTAACTTACGGAGTAGGCTTGATTTAGATTTTAGTATATTTGTAGCATTTCTATGGAGATTGCTATGACCGGCCTTGTGTAAATTCACAAACGCCTCGTATCTCGTATCTTTTTTTAATAGTTTTTAATTTCAAACTTTTTTCTTTTTTTTTTACGAACAAAACAACAGAACAACAGAACAACAGAACAAAATAAACACAACCTCAACCACCCATGCCCGCGCCCAGGATCCGCCTCAAGGTGATACCTAGAAAGACATCACCCAGACGAATCTGAACTCGTCGCGAGAGCCTGGACGCGGGCACAGGTGGTATGAGTAAAGAAGACGCCCCGTAAACAAAAAGAAATCTTCAAAACCGGGGCATGAGATCCCGGTGGATAGCGAGGACCTCCTCATAGCTGGCGATTATGCGGGAGAGGAGAGTCCAGCCAGCCATGAGGAGGGTGAAAGCGTCAGTGGGTTTTGCGAGGGAGTTGAGTTGGGTTGGGAAGTTGGTGGCGAGGAAGGATTTGTAGAGGGATTGGAAGACTGTTAGGAGGTGTTTTTCGAGGGGGTGGGTTTGTTTCAGGTTACTTTTTTAGATTGTTAGTTTTATCGTTCTTTTCCTTGGGGGTGAAAGGGTTGGGGTAGGTCATAAGGTGAAAATGGGGGGGGTGAGGTGGACATACCTGATGATTATCTGGGCTTGTTTATGGAAACGCTGATAGATGGAGAGATTATTGTTCTTTGTGGTGTCGATTACGGAGTCGAGGACTTTTGTCGTGGCGGATAGTTCATCGCGGAGCTGGGCGTCTAGGTAGACTAGGTATTCGATTATGGGGAAGGCTAGTTCCTGCACTTCTTGTGGGGAGAGATCGTTTGCGCGCTTGCTTGTGTTACGGGGACGGCGGGAGATGATCCATTCCATGCGGAGGATTAGGTGGGTCATTGTTGTGAAGCGGCGCTGGATGTTTGTGTTCAGCGTGTTTGTGCGAAGGATTATCTTGATCTCTTCGAGGGTGTTGAGTCGCTGTTCTAGTGCTTCGCGGCGTTGGATGTCTGTCTCGGTTGGTTTATGGGTGGCTCCGGCCTTGGGTCTGCCTGTTCCGATGGGTGGTTGGAGGTTTGGGGTGAGAGGATCGTTGGGGGTGACTATTTCGTCGATTGCGAGTGCCTTGTTTTGTGATATGCCTCCGGAGAGGCGTGGGAAGGCTGAGAGCAGAGATGATGACTTGGTGTTGGCTTCGGCATTGCTCTGGGTATTGAAGAGGCTGGACTGTGAGGTGGCCATGCTGGTTTCGTAGGGCTGGTTCTGTTCTTTATTGCGGTGTTCCGATGTATGAATGTAGATATCGGGTTCCGATAGTGCTGGAGAAGGAAGAACTGAGCCGCCAGATAGACGGGAATAGGATGAGGATGCGGAAGACTCAGATCTGGTGTACACTGCTGCGCTTATAGCAGGTGGATTATAGCAGTCAGATGTGCAGGATGAAGTTCTGTGTGCTACAGGGCGAATAGAAACTTCATCGGGAGCGAAAGGAGTGATGAGCTCGAACTGGTTGTCTTGGGTGCTAGCGTCTTTGTATGCAGCTCTAGAACGGGGAGCTGGGGACATATACACAAGGCTGTCAGTCTGAACACCGATAGAGCGAATGGAAGTAGTGTGAGGCACAAACGCCGGCACCTGGGTGGCTTTGTAGAGGGGAGTAGTTCCAGTGGGAAGGGGCTGTGTTGTAGAGTAACACTGTGGATCAGCCTGATTATTTACAGTAGTAACACGGGCGAGCGCTCTCCAGGTCTCAAGCTGACTGATCCGGACAGTCTCTTCAAAGACCTTGGAAATGGCGTTGTTGTAAGCCTGTTCGAGTTCTTTGTTCACCACTTCGACGTCCTGCTCGCACGATTCATAGTAGTCGGGAAACGGTTCGGTGGAAGACTCAACTTTGTTGTTGACTTCAGAGGTGACGAGCTGTGGGGTTGCTGGGGAACTGGGGGTGGTGTGGATGCTCCTACCTGAACTTGTGTTGCTCGACAAGCTCAGACTGCGCTTCTCGCCTTCAGAGTCGATTTCTGCGAAATGGTCCAGCTCGGCCTGGAGTCTAGGCTTTGGCATAGAAACAGCGTCTGTATCAGTAGGTTGCAGAGCTCCAATATCGTAGCCTTCTTTGAAGTGCACAAGTAGCAGATCGTGTTTCTTCAACAGATCAAGTCTGAAGGCATGAAAGCTCGTGAAGCCCTTCTTGTCGTCCAGTTCGTCCTGGATATCAATGAGAGGGGAGAAGGAGTTGCGTTCGATGAGAGTGAGGGGAACACCAGATTTGTGGATTCCAATCATTGTGAAAGATGTTATAACAGCGAGTAGATGATTATTTGAGACTATGGAAGTTGTAGATAGTAATTCAATTCACACGATAACGTTACAGTGATTAATGAGATGAAGACATGAGGATGTGAGATGAGATTGACGACAGAGTGACATGAAGAGAAGAGGATTTGATGGAAAAGAGTAACAGAAGCCCGTTCTAACAGATATCCAATATCCCATTATGAAAGTGGGCTTCATCCCCAAAGTGTTACTACGTAGTGGGCATTCACTCACTGGGGTGGCTGGGGCATGCGAATATTTTGGAAGTTCACCGCAGTGCAATAGACATTGGCTTCAGAGACAAGATGAACAGACACATGCTGTTTCCAGTCAGAATTATACAGTCATTGATTTCATTGTTTGCCTGTTTGTTTAAAAATGTGTTTGTAACTCAATGACTTTGCAGTGATTCTGTTTAGCAAACTGCATCATCCTGATGTAAGAATATGCAGACGACAAACGTCAGTATGCTGTGATAACCTTCGGTTGAGCTAGGAGTCTGATGAGAGCATGGATACATGTTGTATTCAAAAGATATGATATGTATATTGATTGAGAAGGTTAGTTCACATGATATGATAACTTATCAATGGTAAGATCGAAAGGTTTGAAACTGGGAGTTGACATATGTGAATACTCCTAAATCTATATAAATACTGGAATTGATTCTAGAATGGTGAAACAAATCTCCCACTCAATGATAAATTATTCAATCAACCAGCGCTTATTTAGAGGCCATTGTAAGTATCAATTTTAGCATGAATTTACACAAGGAATCTTTCAAGAATATAAGATGACAATATTAAGATATGGAGAGTCCAGTTTCCAACTCGATAAAACTTCTATCTTGTCTCTTGGCTTGCCTTGCAATCCATTATACCAATAACTTAATACAAAGATCAAACTATAGAATAGGCGAATGCATCAAACTCTATATAATTTGAAGTACCAAATATATAATGACAAGACCGAAGTTTTTTTCTTCCTAAGATAAACAAACAACAAAACATCAATATCAAAATTTATTTATTCTACTACAAGTATATACAAATAGCTTTACCCATGGGAACTTCTTCCAAACTGGTGAAAAGTCAATAGTACAGTAGACCTGATCAACGAAAGGCAATACATCGGTGGTTGTAGACCAGATAGACAAAATCACAATGTTCCATTGTTCTAATAAATTTTATATTTACAAATTCTGATAGATATTTCTTTCTTTCTTTCTTTCTTTCTTTTTCGTTGGCCATCGTCTTCAACTTAGCATAAAGACATTATGTGTTTCAAGCCGAGCGTCAATCATTACCCATCACTTTCTGCATATACTATTTCTACAGGCACTGTAATATATCTTAATACTATGCCTTGAAACATGCAAGGAAATCTCGAGGGAACCATATCCTCCCTTATAAGTGAAACTAACTATCAACGGTCGCTAAGTTATAGCAGTCAGTCCAAACCACATAGCCGACAGGGCAGCTAGACAAGCACATTCCAACATGATAACGGAAAAATAACCCTACCTAGATCCATATCAACTAAAAAGAGACCATCAATAAGCGAGAACCAGTTGCACCAGATCTCAACACCCCTTACTACCTGATTATCAAGATTGTAAGACATACAGAGTACTAACGGCATGCCTGATCCTGTTCCGCAGATGATCGGGCCTCAAATAGTTAAAGGTACGACAGCCCCACAGGGTCTTAGCGAAGGTTAACGTGAAACTAGCTGTTCATGTTTCCACTGGAAGCATTTCCGCGCCTAGACTCAGCGGCTTGAACTATATATTCCCGCCATGTATACGTTGTACCAAACCAAGCTAACTTAATCTAGGCCATAAGAGCCGTCCGGCACCGGTCGCATATATCAGTTCATGCGGGTTATTAGTTCATAGTTGGGCGTGTTGTAGGTCCACTAGGGTTGATTGGTTCGGGTTAGACCCTGCGGAGGCAATGCTAGTAGCTTATGTACTAATGTAAGAAGTGCTAGGTACGGTTTTTTCTATCATAGGATGGAGGGTCCGGACTCCGGGTTTATTCCGCTGATAGTGCGGCAATCAATAATAAATGCCCGGAGTGGTGTGTAGTTAATTTCAAGTTTGAATCTTTCGTGGATATCTAGCAGGGTGTCTGGGAATTAATATATGGCTTACTCCAATCATACCTATTGTAGCCCTTTGCCCATAACCCGTTAGCATGGCAATCATGCATTATACAGTAGAAGCCTACTATTAGCTCACTAAGAAAATAGCCGCAGGAATTCAAATTAACTTCCCACGTTTGCATCACGGAGATCAAAGACCGTTGGAAGGGAAAAAACTCGCTGACCGAACCGTTGTTAAAAAAAAAAAAAAAAAAAAAAAAAAAAAAAAAAAAAAAAAAAAACAAAAAAAAAAAAAAAAAAAAAAAAAAAAAAAAAAACCCAGTCGCAACATCGAAACAAAAGTCCGCAACTCCGTACCCTGGTGTAATTTCGGGGCGAATGTCGGAAAATTAATCCTTCAGGGTACGGACGTAAGTGTGACAGGCAAATTGATGAGATAATTTCAAGCCTATCAACGACATGCGATCTGAGACAATTCGCTGAGCCACTTTGCGCTGAGAGGCCCGGGACTTGCCCGGTGGTGGATGAAACATTCGGCATGCCAAGACCTGAATAATACCTTATTAATTCTCCAGGGAACGGGAATTTCTGCAGTCTTTCCGGGAATCTATGGATGCGCTAGAGTTGTTTTAAGCTTAGTCGGATGGTCCCTGGCAGTAGTGTGCTTTGTTGGAGTATTTCGGGAATATCAACCGTGGTGTGAGGATGCAGAGTGCGATTATTGGGATGTAGGTCAGTGTGGAAATTGTGATCTTGTGTTTATCATTTTGGAATTTATGTAGATTTACTATGCTTGCAGGTAATTATCCTCCCGAATTTGGTCGAAGAAGGGAGGAAAGGGAAAACTCTACCAAAGTCAATCTTATCTGATCAGCCGTCAACCGGTCATTATACAATCAAATAAGACCCACTACCCTAGCTGATCAATCCTTGCTTAGTCTGCTTACAAGATGCTTATGAAATATGCTCACCAGGGACATGCGGACCCTGTTTTGTTTGAGAACCATGAAGAAGTCCCCTCGCAGAGCAAAATGCACGCCAAGTGGAGACAGAACTCTCCGATCTCATATGCAGCATGACTATAACTGGTGCCTGTCATTTTGCACTTGACAAACTAGGCAAGAATTTCGCGCATCCGACACCGGTCAATCTACAAACATTATTGAGTTTCAATATATTGGAAAGATTGGGACATGGTGGGCCTCGCATCCAATCGGGGTTTGCAAGAGACTGAATAACCCACATGAAGCATATTTGATAGTCGAAGCATGGATGGCGTATATAAAGTTTGGAGGCGTCCTCTCAAGGAAGGAATCTTTCCAGTCTAGGTAGACAGTAATTGACTCTCTAAACCCTCATCATGTTGGTCCCAATCGCTGTCCTCGGTGCTCTCTCCTTGGCTGCGGCTTCGCCCACAAAGCAAGCTGCGAATGCTACATATGACTATGTTGTCGTGGGAGGAGGCACGAGTGGTCTTGTCGTCGCCAATCGACTGAGTGAGGACCCTTCTGTCTCTGTCCTTGTGATTGAGGCTGGTGGTTCTGTCTTCGATAACCCAGATGTCACCACCGTCAATGGATATGGGTTGGCTTTCGGCACAGATATCGACTGGCAGTTCCAATCTGTCAATCAAACATACGCCGGTGGCGCTCAGCAGGTCTTGCGCGCGGGCAAGGCTGTTGGAGGAACCAGTACTATCAACGGTAAGCTCTATGCAACAATCGCCGGTCCATACAACGATCCTGTCAACTAACAGTTATAGGAATGGCTTATACCCGTGCCGAAGACGTCCAGATCGATGTCTGGGAGAAGCTCGGAAACGATGGCTGGACATGGAAGGACCTTCTGCCATACTATACGAAGAGTGAGAACCTCACCGCTCCCACCCAAGCCCAGCTTGCTGCTGGTGCTTCGTACAACCCAGATGTCAATGGAGAAGAGGGCCCTCTTCTGGTCGGTTTCAAGAAGACCCTCGTCTCCGGTAACCTGACCACTGCCTTGAACCGTACATTCGAGGCAGCTGGTATTCCTTGGAACGAGGACGTTAATGGAGGCAAGATGCGTGGTATCAACATCTTCCCTTCTACTATTGACCTCGATCTCAATGTCCGTGAGGATGCTGCCCGCGCCTACTACTGGCCCTACACATCCAGAAAGAACCTGCAGCTCCTGATGAACACCACGGCAAACCGCGTGTTCTGGAAGCAGGGCGGTTCTTCCGATGAGGCTGTCGCAGAAGGCGTTGAGATCGCCTCCGCCGATGGCAGAGTTTCCCGCGTACATGCGAAGCGTGAGGTCATCCTCTCCGCCGGCGCTTTGGTTTCCCCTACCATCCTCGAGCTTTCCGGAGTCGGAAATCCAAGGTCAGTCCCACACCATCATGGCTTTTCTCCAGGCCTTCTCAACTAACTCCCTGCAGCATTCTCCAGAAGTTCAACATCACCCCTCGCGTCGATCTCCCCACCGTCGGCGAGAACCTCCAGGATCAGTTCAACAACGGCATGGCAGCCCAGGGATACGGAACCGTCACCGGTGCCTCGACCGTGACCTACCCCTCTGTCACCGACGTCTTCGGAAACGAGACTGCATCCATCGTCTCGTCTCTCCGCTCCCAGCTCAAGGAATACGCCGCTGCCACCGCCAAGGTCAGCAACGGCGCGATGAAGCAGGAGGACTTGGAGCGTCTCTTCCAGGTGCAATTCGACCTTATCGTCAAGGACCAGGTTCCCATCGCCGAAGTCCTCTTCAACCCCAGCGGCGGCGCAAGCGTATCATCCGAATTCTGGGGTCTGCTCCCATTCGCCCGTGGGAACATCCATATCTCTTCCAACAAGCCCTCCGCCCCCGCCGTCATTAACCCCAACTACTTCATGTTCGACTGGGACACCAAGAGCCAGGTCGGCATCGCCAAGTTCATCAGAAAGACCATCCAGAGCACACCCCTCAAGCACCTTTTCGAGAAGGAGTCCAAGCCCGGTCTCTCGGAGATCCCCGCTTCTGCTTCGGAGGAGCAATGGGCTGACTGGATCAAGAGCACTTGTATGTTGAATATCCCCCACTTCCCTTGTCCGCTTATTGCAGAGTTCTGACCGTTACTAGATCGTTCCAACTTCCACCCTGTCGGAACCGCTGCTATGATGCCCCGTTCTATGGGTGGTGTCGTCGACAGCCGCCTCCGTGTGTACGGTACTAGCAACGTCAGAGTCGTTGACGCGTCTGTCTTGCCTTTCCAGGTCTGTGGCCACTTGGTGAGCACGCTGTATGCGGTTGCTGAGCGCGCTTCGGACTTGATCAAGGCCGATGCGAAGCAGGCTTAGTTGATTAAAGGCTTGTGAGGTGTTCTATTTATTTTTGCTTCGTGTGTATTATATTCCAGAATATAGTTTCTTCAGTGTTATATATTGTATGATGAGTATTCATTGCTCTTGAGTTGAAAGATTTGTTGAGAATAGACGCGTCGAATGGTTTCGATAAAGAACACCTTTAAGTTCCGAAGAAAGTAGTCTACAATGACAAATCGACTTTACACGAACAAAATACTCAGTAATAAACCTTTGGCTATCAATTCTAGGTTTGCTATAGCTCCCAACATGATCAATATTGATTACATACAGATTTACTGCACTCAAATCTAAAACGCTCACTACTTGAAGCGCCTAAACTGATCGAATGATGCAGATAGATCCTCCTCTTGGAGAACGCCTGATTGAAATAAAGAGGGATACCAAAGGTGAACAAAACGCTCGACTCAAGAATCCAACTTTTCAGGCGTTCTCCAAGGGTTAACGAGGATCACTATGCTCTTCGCACATTGACTAATCGGCACATCATTGGAGGATTGTGACAACTTAAAGTAGTGCGTGGAAGTCACCTTGCAAGCAAGGCATTGATATGGAGCAGTGCATTGGTAGCAAGACCTCCCGGACAAAATAAAGCGCTGTTATGCTATAATAACTATTAATCATCCTTTTTACGGTGTTCGAAAGACGCATCATTTTCGTCTTCATCCTCCTCTTCAGGCAAGGGAACATCCATGACGCGTTCTCCGGCTTTTTCCAGAGCTCTTCGGCTCCAGCTCCTTACACCTTTGTAGACTGCCTGGAGGTTGTCAGCAACAAGTTGAGACTGGTTTTTCCTGAACTGCTTACCCAAAGGAAAGTGCCAATGCCAATGAGAATGACAATCCAGCTGACCGATGCTACTCGACTTCTGCCCGTGCTCCTACCACTAACCATACCGGAGCTGCGAAGATTGTACCAGTTCCATGGCGACATGGCAAGTACAGCTTTTATGAAAGACAGTACGCCCAATGATGCCAGACCCTTGATAAAATGCTCGATCCAGGAAGCCCTTCTCTCAGTTGGTATAACTCTAGATGTGGTGCTGGAGTCCCAGAGATCCGAGTAAAAGATGGTATCCACGGGATCAACGTAAAGATTAATGATAGGGTCAGCAACAAAACCAAGTAAGAATACAGTAAACATTAAAATAAAGACGGTTAGTCCAAGTTGCGCAAAGGTACTACTGATCCAGCGCGCCCATGTAAGACGTTCTAGCCTGTACTGGAAACCACAGGTTGGGCAATGCCAGAAATTCCTCCTGCTATAGCCCGGGTCGGCATGGCGCCAAGATTGCAGGCAGCCCTCATGGACATATCGCGAGGACCCTTTGCATTTGCAGGGACGAAGAAGTCGGCCGAGCTCCGGATCGGAAGACTCATAGACAACCCGTGGTTTGGGCTGAAGAAACCCCGGTATGTTATCGGAGGGAGGGTGAAAAGTAGGCAGCACTGTTTCCAGGCAAATGCGACACACACGGGGTGGGTAGTGTTTGCTTTGCGGCTCTGGTTCAGGGGAAGTCGCACCATTATGCGCATGACTTTGTTCAGATCCCTCGGCTGTACCTGGACTGGGAGCCGTGGGAGGAGTCGACCACTGCCAGAGTGGCTCTCTGTGTAAATCCATTGTGGCTTCTGCCTTGTAGTAGTACTATGTTCATAACATATCTCCCAGATCTTCCAGAGACCTGGTGAGTCTGCACAATTGACTGCCAAAAAATGGTGTCAATGGGGTGTAATGGGGGGGGTAAGCACAGCGAGAAATGAACAACGGGAGGAATTCAGTAAAAGAAGGGAAGGGAAGGGAAGGAAAATTAAGAGGGAAAAGGTAGCTTTTGAAGTGAAGTGGAGAAAGAAGCTGAAAGAAGTCACGCTAACCGCTCGCCTATCGTCACCGCCTTGCGGGCTTGGCATCGACGCCTGAGGTAACCGAACGTTAGGTAAGGTGCTGCTGCGTCAACATCCTGTCGCCTGCTTCGTTCAGTCCAAGCTTCCCTTCGGTACCCCCACCGTCTCCTGCTATCCTCATACTCTATCATCTATTTGAACATTAATTTTCAATTTAATTCCAAAAAGCTTGTGGTGATTAATAGACGTCCTAATGGCGGACCGTTACTCCTTCTCTCTTACCACCTTCTCCCCCAGGTAAGATGAAGCTGTAGCTCCAGAGAGAGTTCATCTTAGCTAACATTCTCAAAGTGGAAAGCTGGTTCAAATCGGTAATGTACCTTGAGGCTGCAGCTCGATGGATCATTTATTAATCCCTTCTAGAATATGCCTTGAACGCTGTCAACCAGGGTGTCACTGCGCTCGGAATTAAAGGTATCAATGTTATCTCGGAGATCCCGCCCGTGCAAGTCAGACGGTTGCTAACTTGACTGGCATCGGTCAGCTACAAATGGAATTGTTCTTGCAACCGAAAAGAAGTCGTCGTCGCCTTTGATCGATCCTCCCTCCCTTTCCAAAGTATCCCTCATCACACCTGACATCGGCATGGTGTACGCTGGAATGGGCCCGGACTACCGTGTACTAGTCGACAAGGCACGCAAAGTTTCTCATACCGGTTACAAGCGTATCTATAACGAATACCCCCCTACCCGTATATTAGTGCAAGACGTTGCCCGTGTTGTGCAAGAGGCGACGCAGTCCGGTGGTGTCCGACCGTACGGTGTTAGTTTGTTGATTGCTGGTTGGGATGAGGGTGTCGAGCCTGAATCGGGTGAGGCTCCGAAGGATGACAGCGAAGATGAGCCTAAGAAGGCAACTGGAAAGACCGGTGGTATCTTGAAGGGCGGTCCCAGTCTGTATCAAGTCGACCCCAGTGGCAGTTACTATCCTTGGAAGGCTACAGCTATTGGCAAGCATGCTACAAGTGCAAAGACATTCCTTGAGAAGCGTTACACCGAGGGTCTCGAGCTTGAAGATGCTATTCACATTGCTCTTCTGACACTGAAGGAGACGATTGAAGGCGAGATGAATGGTGACACGATAGAGATCGGTGAGTTATATAAGATCTACCAGTCAACATGAAGCTGAGACTAATCAATTCAAGGCATTGTCGGTCCTCCCGCCGACCACTTGTTGGGCTTCGAGGGTGTGGAGGGAGCCCAGGGTCCCCGGTTTAGGAAGCTGACGAAAGAGGAAATCGAGGATTACCTCACCAACCTATGATTGCCTAAGGCATGAATGTTTTATCTTGGGCCCTTGTAGTATATTAGACAATTCTCGAGTCTTGCGGGGTTCCCATGCACGTTAGCGAAATTCTCTCGCGTCGTACTCGGAGGATATCTGGCTGAGCCTGATGACCGGACAACTTGGACAACTTCTAACTGATAGCACTTCTGGGCATATTCGATCGTGCCTAATAATGCCCACCATAAAACATATATTATGTGGAATGAATGCGACTTTATAATCGAAAATGACATAAGATGTGTGGCTGTAGTAAGAGAGCAAAGCTTTTATTGTCTTTGCCAGCGTGTATGTGTGACCCTAATGGCAGGTGATCTGATCGCCCGGATGTTCTTCGTCCAATCCAATCCGAGGTCTTCCAACACAACCACTCAGTGTGAATGTGACAATCTCTTTGCATGCGTGTCTGAGATCAGACTGCCGTTTTTTTCACGAGATAGATCCCAAAGCACAAGCCAGATTTACCTGTCTTTCCGTAATCCGATGCAGGTATGAACGAATCGCTGTGTATTTACCATTCAACTCATGATGAAGAGACGTCAGCCAACGCAAGATTCAAGGATCAATCTGACCTAACCCCACTGCTCGGAGCCAGATGAGGAGGCAGGAATTGATCAAAGCGAGAGCGCATAAGCTTCCTCGACGTGACAGGCTTATGAAAAACTCTCTATGTTAAGCATCCACATGCATGGGGGTTCTCTCTTTGTTTTTTCTTCTTTTTTTAAACGCTCCCACGGAGTAAATCAGGCTAATGGATGCGACCTATTTCCTGACTCTGGCTAGTTGGCAACCCTGCCGTGTTAGCCTTTCACGACAAAGACCAATGAAATTCCGGGGTGATAGGTCTCCGCACAGCTCTGTTGGTCTGGGGTAAAGACACTAACACACACAATATGATTAAATATGGAGCATGTCGGAGTTTTCATATCACATCCAAACTGTTTTTGTGGCTTACATACTTGAACAATACTCGGTTTCATAAAAATTCTTGTTTTTACCATCGGCCATCTCATACATTTTTGGCTTACATTCATATGCTGCTTTGTTGCTAATCGGTAGACGGTTACTTTGGATCTCACACAACCCTCACTGTGTCAACTGGTAGCAAGATCAATGGGAAATAATACTAGGAGAAGTTTCAGCTTATCAGCCAATTCTAAGAAGATCGTCTGCCAAGACCTATGGGCCCTCAAGGTACAAATACACCTGGAACTTAGCCCTACATTAAGCTTTCTATTGTCTAACGGAGAAGAAGTTCAAGCCGACTGTAGTAATACCCGCTCTGCGCCGTCGCTGATCGTCCGATCATCTATCGATCCACAGCATGTCATACACTAAAAGTCTCCTCGACGGCATTTCGGGCGAGCTTGCGGGGAATCAATACGCGCTCAAAACAACACTCCTCTTCTTCATTTCCATATCCATCTACAACGTGATCGAGTTGGTTATCCTTGTACTGTCGACATTCCGTCGGTGGAGAGGCCTCTATTTTTGGAGTTTGCTTCTGACAGGCTGCTTGGGAGTGGTACCCTACTCACTAGGGTTTATGTTGAAATTTTTCACGCATTCTAGCGCGATTCTGTCCGTCACCATTCTTACCATCGGTTGGTGGACAATGGTCACGGGTCAATCTTTTGTTCTGTGGTCGAGGCTACATTTAGTGATTCGCGACGAGCGTATTCTGCGGCACGTGCTCTACATGATCATAGCGAATGTCTTCCTTTTGCATATACCTACCAGCGTCCTGACCTATGGGTCTAATGTCACTGGCCGATCGCCCGTTTATATCCAAGGCTACAATATTATGGAGAAGATCCAGATGACCGGATTCACCATTCAGGAGGTAATCCTTTCCGCGCTCTACATATGGGAGACGACAAAATTACTCCGCTTGGGCTCCAGTCCAGAGAACCGGAGAATAATGCACCAGCTCGTTGGCATCAATGTCACGATGTTTA
Organism: Aspergillus avenaceus; assembly: GCA_009193465.1. Lineage (NCBI taxonomy): Eukaryota > Fungi > Ascomycota > Eurotiomycetes > Eurotiales > Aspergillaceae > Aspergillus > Aspergillus avenaceus. The sequence goes on from ML742324.1 coordinate 21,385, forward strand.
TCATGGACCTGATTCTTCTAGCATTGGAATACGCTAATCTTTACGCTATTCAAATAACACTCAAAGGCGTCATTTACAGCATCAAACTCAAGCTGGAATTCGCCGTGCTAGGGAAATTAGTCGACATAGTTCAAAGACGCCCCGTCACATTGGAGAATGATGTACATTTAAGTCATTTGGGGCGTGGAAATGATCTGGTCATACCGACGTCCTCGTTCAGGATGCCTGGCAGTGTTAATGAGAGAATGAAAAAGATGCACCTCGAAGACCAGCTATGTTCAGGTGGGAAGGAGCCTGCCATGGTGGGCATCCCAGACTTCTTCCGACATCGACCGCCTGATCATACCAAATGACATTATTATACAACACTCCTCCGTATGTTATGCACCCTTTCTACTTCACGGAATCGCAAGTCCGTCCTCGATCGCTCATGATATCATACTGGAGTCGGTGTCGCAATGCGTGCTTTACAAGCATATGGCTGAGGACCGAATACCCAGGGTTGTGAACACGCGACTGAAAGCCGAGCTAGCCATGTCAATGATGGGCTGATGCTCAATAGACTCAATATTCCTCTGGATAGCCCAAACCTGACCGGGGCTCGTTGTGTGCCTGGGACGGTTTAGTCAGTACTAGAGCCTTAGTTTCTGACTTGGCTTGGATTGATCTCTTTATTCATCTTAATGACCAAGCCATTATTGTCACCTGTGACCAGCCGAGCTCTTTATTGGATCCTCATGGATATCCGCAACCTCATCAACTTTGCATTTCCATTGGCCCGCCGATAAGATCGTGTCAACGCATTATGCGTTAATGTATAGTATTTGTAACAGACGATGATATGATATATTTTACATATGTAATGAATAAATTCTTTAAGTGATTATTAGGATGTGAAGTTATAGGACGTAGGGTCGAAGACTGAGGAAATCCGAGATCCTGCTTGTTCATAGTGACAGAGGAACGCGTGCTTCAGAACACCCCGGCACTATAGCCACTCACCTTGGTCACAATGCACTCTTGAACCTGCGTTGCAGTCGTGGACTAAGGCTAATTTGCTATGATTCATCAGTTGACAGTTCAAGAGGAATTAATTCAGTGAAACTCTGGTGAGAAATGCCAATCAGGTTTAGTCGGCGGACTTAACAGAGATCTAATCTCCGCTGATTATCGTGGGATTTTTCTTCAAACTCTGTTTACCTCTGTACTTTGAACCTTTTCTAGCTTTGAATTAATTTATAAAAAGCTATTCAATTATTACCTCTGTCCATGGTTTAAGTATTCTTGAATGCTTACGCTTGTTAACCCGTGATTCAATGGACAATCCCACAGAGCCCATACTCAACGCCAACGAATACTATGTGACACACATCAAACAGACAGCCCTATACTGTATCCTCCTCGTTCCTCTGTTGATCCCTCTAATCTCTCATAAACTCCACCTTCGCAAGAACCCCCGCCCAAAAGGCTGCCGCAAGCTCGGCCTCCCGCCCAACAAATCCAACCTCCACGACGAATACCACCCGAAGTACAGCCAACCGGTGCCGGAAACCGACACAGACACGCCGTCCTGGCGCATAAAAGCGCTCTTCGCATACCCCATCAAGAGCTGCACCGGCATCGAGCTCGACGTCGCCGACATCGTCCCGACCGGATTCACCTATGACCGACAATTCTGCTTCGCCGAGTACATCACCCCGAAGACAAACGCCAACTCCCAACAACCGCACTGGACCGTCCGCACCCTCCGCGACGGCGACCTCTGCAGACTAGCCCTCATCAAACCGGAGATATGGGTCCCAGACCCCACAGCGCCCGACTACTCCCCATCGCTAGACGAAGTGCAATCCCACGGCGTAATGGTCATCCACTACCCCCGGGTCCCGCAGTCCCTCATATGCAAAATAAGCCTAGCACTAGGCCTCCTCCCCAAACACCAATCCTTCTCCGTCCCCTTCCTCCCAAAAACCACCCACTCCTACCCCTCCGCCCCGCTCAAAGTCTGGAAGGACTTCCCCCCCTCCTACAACTACGCCATCCACCTGCCCCCCTCCCTCCACCACTTCCTAGACCCCCACTCCACCCGCGGCCCCTTATCCCTCTTCCGCGCGAACCCCTCCCACCCCAGACAAATCTTCCGCAACGCCCCTCGCAAACCAGATCTCGGCTTCCAACCCGTCACAGGCTTCGCAGACGCCTACCCCATCCACCTCCTCAGTCTATCCAGCGTGCAGCACGTCGCAGCCAAATGCAGGCCCGAGATCCCGCATCTAAGCATCAGGCGCTTCCGAGCAAACATGATAATCCAGGGCCCCGGGCCCTTCGAAGAGGACGGCTGGAAGCGCATCCGTGTCTCCGACGTGGATATGTATACCGCTTGTCGCACGATACGGTGTCGTCTGCCCAATGTGGATCCCGATACTGGGGTGCGGCATCCTTCTCAGCCCGATCGGACGCTCAAGGCGTATCGGAGGATTGATCGTGGGGATTTGACGAATGCTGCGTTGGGTATGCAGGTTGTTCCGGCTTTGAGGGGTATGTTTTTTTTCTCTTTCTCTTTTTTTCTCTTTCTCTTTTTTTCTCTTTCTCTTTTTTTCTCTTTCTCTTTTTTTCTCTTTCTCTTTGAGTTTTGGCTTTGTTGGTTTGTTGCGTCCTTCTTTTGTGTTGTGGTTTGTTTCTTTGGTTTATTCATTGTTTGTTATATCTTTGGTGGCGATGCTAATTAGTGTAGAATGTAGGATTCGCGTCGGGGATCGGATCCAGGTGCTTGAGACGGGCGAACATTGCTATATTAAGATGTTGAAGCCGGGAGAGGTGGTCGAGGGCGTTTAACTTACTATACCCATGATTTACCGCGGATAGATACGTTTTGGGTCAAGTATATGCGAAAAAACATCGAGTTATAATTATGTAGTATATAAGGAGTTATGTGATGTATGTGATGTATGTGAGTTAACTTGCGTGAACTCAAGGGTATCTTCATTAATGACGTCTAGGTAATGGGGATGAAAATGCAAAACAGAAATATAAACACAATGTAAGAAAAGACTATGCAGAAGCCGGACCCGCCTCGTCTGATTTGTAATGGGCGGATTCGGAAGGACCCTTGACTTCGTCGCTGGGGGCGTCTCCTTTTGCTTCGACGATGGCGGCCTCTTCCTCTGGGTCTTCGGGGATGAGCAGGTTGAGGATCAATCCCAGCACAGCGGTGACGGCGAAGCCGTTCGTCATGACGAGGACGACAGCATCGAGCAGGCCCTGCAGGGCGTGGTTGTCGCCTGCGTAGGTGAAGAAATACTGGAACCATTCGGGGACGAGGGTGGCGGCCATGCCGATGGCGAAGGAGGCGGTGAGGACGAAGCGGTTTCGGCGGGTGAAGGGGACGCTGGCGATGATGCGGATGCCGGAGACGGCGACGGAGGAGAAGAGGAAGGTGGTCATGCCGCCTAGGACGGGGCTGGGGATGGCGACGAGCGCGGCGGCGAACTTGGCGAAGATGCCCATGACCACGAGGAAGAGGCAGCAGCAGTACCCGGCTTTGCGGTTCGCGCATTTAGTCAGCGCGATGACGCCGTTGTTTTGCGCGAAGACGGACATCGGTGTGATTGTGCAGAGGCCGGCGAGGAGGCAGGTGAAGCCGTTGCCGAGCACGCCGCCGCGGATGCGGGAGTCGAAGTTTGGCCCCTCTACTTCTACCTGGGAGACGTCGCAGGTGGCGGTGATGTCGCCGATTGATTCCATCATTATCACGATGTAGACTGCTAGTAGGGGGAGGATGAGCGGTGGGTAGATTGTTAGGGGGAAGGTCCGGACCCAGATGAAGGATGCGACTGGGGCGGCGTCGATGTTTGAGCGGTCGAAGTAGCCGCACGCTGCTGCGACGATGCAGCCGACTAGTAGGCCCAGGACGACGGCGCAGGATTTCATGATCGGAGACCCGAATCGCTCGCACAGGATGATGGTTAGGAAGACGAGGAAGCCGAGCCCGATGAATTCGGCGCTGCCCCAGGGGAGGGCGTGCGGTGCGTCTGCGCTGGGGCAGAGGGCGCGGGCCGAGGGATCGCTGCCGCAGCCGCCGGACCCTCCGGCCCAGTCTTTCATGCCGGATTCGATCAGACTGGCGCCGATGAGCAGGACGGTCGGGCCGGTGACCAGGGGCGGGAAGATGCGCTTTAGTACTCTGGAGCTCATGAACGAGAGCCCGATTTCGAGGAGAGAGCAGAGACACGATGTGCCGAGGAGTGCTCCGTAGCCTTTCGGGCAGGGTAGACGGTTGCCTTGGCCATCGACGGGGCAGTAGCCGGAATTGTACATTTGAGTGAAGGTGCCGGAGGCCACGGTGATTGTTGAGAACGAGGTTCCGACAACTGAGATTAGGCCCGTGCCGATGGAGTATTGGGTCTTGGGAACGCGTAACCGGGCCATCTGAAGGGCGGAGAGCAAGCCCGACACGATCAAGGAAGTCGAGACTAGATATTGATAATCTTCATCTCCGAAATTGGCGCCAGCTGAACCGCCTAGGAGGATCGGAGGGGAAATGACTGGCAAGGTTAGCAACGTTCTTCCTTTGTAAGAGAGATATGCCAACCTCCAGCCAACATTGCCAGGGAATGTTGTAAGCCCAGTAGAAGAGCCAGAAAGACCGGTACACGATCTTCAAGGCCGAAAAATGGCGCCGTTCGCCTCTTTTGTTTCATAAACGGGATTCTGGGGGTGAAAAGGTATGCATAATCGTAGTCGCCTATTAAGCCCTCCCTATCGAATGTTATTCTTCGAGTCATACAAGTTGATGAATAAGTAAAATTTACCTGGTAGTGAAAGTCTTTTTTATCCGACGGCCAGCATCAGCCCAAGTCCGCTTAGGGCGCAAATCCGGGCCAATTTGGTCAGGGCCGTCCATGTCGGACTATTTGTTGAGTTGACGATAGAAGAGAAAAGCCCGCGCAAAGAGCAATAAAAAAAAAAGAAAGATTAAGGGTGAATGTGCCGGTCAAAAATCTAATCTGTGTCTATGACGTGTGCGCAGCCTTTTCGAACCAGACAAATTGGATCTGGTTGATCTGATCCAAGCGAGAATGCGGGGAATAAAATAGTTGCATATCCCCATGATCACGCGAAGGAGCAAACTGTGATATATAACGGGTGGTATCCGTTTGTGCGAGAGGATTCATCTTACCGAAGATACGGACTATCAGTGGCGAGCACGATGCGTCAAGCAATCGAATAATTTGGACTTGGTTATCTATCGTCGCGTGTTCCGGATAACTTTAATTCGAGGATGGAGCACACTTAGTGCCCTTGGCCGTTCTCTAGAACCGAAACTAGCCCTGAAACCAAGGAAGAAAGCGGGATGAAGCGAGCTTTAGCTACAGTTTTCATCGATCTCTACGGGTGTCCATTATGGGTTCGAGAGAATAGCTGTGAATCCAATGGAATAATGTTATAGAAGCATGAATTATAGAACCTCTTCAAACCGAAAAAATCCCTCACCAATGCAAATGACCAGACCTGCATCTGAACACTCACCTTGCAGGCTTGCATAGACTATAGCTCCTGCTTACCTTGGGCTCGAGTGGATCCGCGATAAGGAGCAGCGTCGCAGCCATTCTCAACACGAACTCTCGACAGCTTATCAGCGCCCATGGCGGGTACCGCCGAAGCCCTCTCTCAAGGGCGAGCTGATAGCAAGTAGCCGATCCGATCGGAAGTCTGGTGTAGAGACATTATGCCTGCATTCTCATCTCAAATGAGTTCTCTTCGGTTCGAAAGTGCTGAGTTGCGACGATCTGGCGAACTTGGCCATAGTCGGTGATTTAAGGCTATTTCGATTGACTGGGTTAGGCTCCATCGGACCAAGTGGGGAATTAATTGGAATTATCTCGCATGATGTTGTCCTTAATTGTGAGGGTTGACATTGACATTTGACTAACAGTTTGACTCATTTTCAATGTGCCCTAAGCCACTGTCCAGTCTCGACAGATTTTTGTCAAGGTGGCATGCTTAATATTCTAACTGCAAGACATCGACCAGATCCAATTTATTTTAGTCGGATCGGATCAAATATTCCTATATTAGCAGTATATGACAGTATCGCGATCGATTCAAGTAGACGTACAAACTTAAAGATAATGAAGCTTGTCAGGGGTGGATATCCGTGGATGAAACAAGTGGAGAATTGGTGGGAAGCGTGGACTGTGCATTTTCCCGTAAATCACACCAGTAAGACTGTTGTACTGTGTGCCAGTTCCCGACAGTACAGCGTATAATCGAATTAACGATGTAGGAAAGTCTCTTAAAAATACTGTTATTGGTCAATACTCTTTCTAATGGTAGTATCATTCCGAAAGAAGAGTCCAGACTATCTGTAAATTATAGTTTAAGTAGTCCTTTTCGGTTTTCAAGCTGCCTTTAAATTATATAGTATTTCAAGTTGCAGTACGGTAAGATTATATTTTATTACTAGACTTCTCAAGTTGAATACTGTAAAATTTGGATTCTCCCCAGCATTATTCGGATTGGGTAGAATAATTCACAATCATATATGAAGGTGTAGTTTTTCATTTCATGTCATAACATATATACTACATTACCTGCTACTAGTAAATATAATTCTTTACCTAGCCATATTTTGCAGAGCACCGAGCAAGATAGTCGGCGTAGCTCTTACCTAGACGTCATAGATTCATTTTAACAGTAAGTCCGACAGGATATCCAGTGTAGCAAGGCAGAATCCCTATTTTATATATAGATTAAATAAGAGAACAATACTATACTCAAAATAGGCTTGCAAGATGCCAAGATCCCAGTACCCAGATGACTGTAAGGCATTCAGGACGATCGCAATGGGGTTTAATTTCCTCAAAGTATTCCAGAACGAACAATATAGATTGGATCTCTAGATACATTGTAAAAAATGAGGCATCGGACCTGACTATAATCGGATTGATGAACATGTCTTGAAGTTCCAGAATGATGAAAAGTAAGATAACTGGCTAGCGGAGGCGTGATCAAATAAATTGGCATCAATTGTGCGACTCCTCTGTCGACCAGTAATCAGATCTATTCTCTATATCTTTTTCATGTTGCTGGTAGACTATCGGTTAGATAACCAGCCTGAAAAGTAACATAAAGCAATCACAACTCCTTGCAGTTAAAAAAAGTTAGCAAAGTGTGGAACACGGAAAGGCCGACCAAAAGGCAAAATACGCCATAAATTGGTTAAAACGACAAGTTGTCAAAGGGCAAAAGCAACAAGAGTTGGCCACCTGGAAGCGGAGGCAGCTTTATAGATAGATCACGGAACCATGTTGCTAAAGCGGCAGCTAGACGCTTTCCCCGATTAGGAACGCGGCCAGTACCACCTGGGCAGGACTAATTCACCGTTTTTGCAGACTATCGAGTAGTAGTTTGCGGTCTAGAGTCCATCTATCATATTATAGATCTATATATACGGAGAATATGGGGTAGTGGGTGGATAGAGTAATCTGATACATCCATAGTGGCTTGATAACGCTCTAGATTTATGAAACTCATGTTTAGAAACGTGGGAAACAAGAACAGCCGGAATGGATAGCACCGAGTCAGGCCAAGAAAATTTTTATATCATCATGATGGAGGTTGAACAGTATTCCGCATCTCCCCGACGCCGGCTCTACAATTACAATGGGGAAATTCATTGAAACCCGGATATTTGATACGTCCCGCGAATAGGATACAGCGTACAGATTGTCGCAGAACTAACGCGGAGGTTCATGAGAGACATCATCTAGAACCTAGTTGCCACCTGTGGCGAGAAGCAGGAACAGGTCCATAAGGCTGCGTCGAATTGGATGTAGGATCATTCTGGTTTGAAGTAATTTGGAACCCCATCAAAGGGCTTATACAGTATTTTTTTTTTTTCAACCACTGAAAACCAGAAGCCATGGCTTCGTACCTTGTCCGAAAACCTACCGAATTCCGACAATTGCCACCTGGTTCATTGAAAAATCTAGGATAGGGTTTAAAGGGGATATTGTAATCCCGGGAGTGTTTCCATGCGGAGAATGCAGCCGTTGTTCTAAAAGGTCTAAGAGACGATCCGCTAGTCCTAAAGAAGCCAATCATTGGGACTCCTCCGGACACCGCCTGCAGAAAAGTGAAAAATGTTGGGGACTCAACAGATGGCGAATTTTGGATGATTGGCCGCCTGCAGTACCACTAACCTGAACAGGTAGAGGTCACGGCCGAATCACAGGCGGCCCAACAAGCTTACTGGCAGGGCAATCGGCCATAGATGGATAACCATGTCGTTCCTGTTGCCCTTACATTGCCATCTGATATGCTTGCTATCTAGCTTTGTTGAATGATGATTTCTCCTTTTTGGGGGGGAAATTAGAAAAAAATCAAATAATCAAATGTAAAATACCTCGGAATCTCATGATCAAAACCTGTAAGCCCCGACAATTATCGGTCAGGCTACTTCTTTCCTTTTAATACCTCCATTCCCACGGTGCTTTATTACTATAATCTTACTTGTCCGGCCTACCGTTTTTTTTTTTTTTTCTGACCTTGCTTACCCTTTCCCCAACCGTCATCCGTAGGTGGAACCCCTTGGGGTGAAGAGGTGAATAAGGAAGCTTCCATTTTTTTTTTTTTCCTTTTCGCCTTCAGATCTTGCCCACTCTTTTGTTTTCTTTTGACCGAGCTTCCCCACCCTTTGAAAATCCATTACTTTTTCTTCCTCGGATCTTTCGCCTTCCTTTAAAAGACTCTTCCTCTCCACCTCATCACCTTGTCATCTCCCCCAACTCGTCAAGTGTCGTGAACACCCCTTCGTCCTCGCTAGCTCTAGTCGGGGCATATTGGAGGTTTATTCATATCGAGAAAGCACCGGCAACATGTCGGCAAAGACAGCAGACGCGTCCCGGCCCCGTGCCGGTGACACTAAGAAGGTCCATATTGCTGATACTGCTATGACCCGGAGTAACTGGCACAAGCATGTCAACTGGCTGAATGTCTTCTTGATCGTCGGTATTCCCGTGTATGGGTGTGTGCAGGCCTTCTGGGTGCCGCTTCAACTGAAGACTGCCATCTGGGCGGTCATCTACTACTTCTTCACCGGACTGGGTATCACAGCAGGTGGGTGTCACGCGACCAGCAAGCATTGTCAGCAAGAACAGTCAGCTAACAGTAAATCAACACAGGATACCATCGTCTGTGGGCTCATTGCTCCTATTCTGCTCGTCTTCCTCTCCGTATCTGGCTCGCTGCTGTTGGTGGCGGTGCCGTCGAAGGTTCCATCCGCTGGTGGGCTCGTGATCACCGTGCTCACCACCGTTATACCGATACCGAAAAGGATCCTTACTCCGTCCGCAAGGGTCTACTCTACTCCCATCTCGGCTGGATGGTCATGAAGCAGAACCCCAAGCGTATCGGTCGTACCGATATCTCCGATCTGAACGAAGACCCCGTTGTCGTCTGGCAACACCGCAACTACCTCAAGGTTGTGTTCTCCATGGGATTGTTCGTGCCCATGCTTGTGGCTGGTCTCGGCTGGGGTGACTGGTGGGGCGGCTTTGTCTATGCTGGTATCCTTCGTATCTTCTTCGTCCAGCAGGCAACCTTCTGTGTCAACTCTTTGGCTCACTGGCTCGGTGACCAACCCTTCGATGACCGCAACTCCCCTCGTGACCACGTCATCACCGCCCTTGTCACCCTTGGAGAGGGCTACCATAACTTCCACCACGAATTCCCCTCTGACTACCGTAACGCTATCGAATGGCACCAGTATGACCCCACCAAGTGGTCCATCTGGATGTGGAAGCAGCTCGGCCTTGCCTATGACCTCAAGCAGTTCCGTGCCAACGAAATCGAAAAGGGCCGTGTTCAGCAGCTCCAGAAGAAGATCGACCAGAAGCGTGCCAAGCTCGACTGGGGTGTGCCCCTCGACCAGCTGCCCGTTTTGGAATGGGATGACTATGTCGAGCAGGCCAAGAACGGCCGCGGACTCATTGCCATCGCCGGTGTTGTCCACGATGTGACCGACTTCATCAAGGACCACCCCGGTGGCAAGGCTATGATCAACTCTGGTATTGGAAAGGATGCCACTGCCATGTTCAACGGTGGTGTCTACTACCACTCGAACGCTGCTCACAACTTGCTGTCTACCATGCGGGTTGGTGTGATCCGCGGTGGCTGTGAAGTTGAGATCTGGAAGCGTGCCCAGAAGGAGGGCACCGAGTACGTCCGCGATGATGCCGGTCAGCGGGTCATCCGCGCTGGAGAACAGGTCACGAAGATTCCTGAACCCATTCCCACCGCTGATGCCGCATGAAGTCCTGATTTATTCATTATCATGCGATGTATGAATGTTCTGATATTGCATCTTTTTTTTTTTTTTTTTTTTT
>ML742325.1:0-31293 GCA_009193465.1 Aspergillus avenaceus
GTTCAGTACATTATTAAAAATTAGAATATTATTTTTTAGACTGATTCAACCGCCTAGGTAGTTGCTTGAATGCCACGTATACACTAGTAAATGGTTCAACTACACGTAAAATACCATGGTATTGCCGATGTATGGATTGTTTTACATAGAAATTTGTGTGGTAGGTTATCCTGTCAAGGACCTTAAAGCATCTAGATAGGGATAATATGTAAAGTCTTTTCAGTGTGCTGAATCTATTTATCTTAATTGTAATTCAATGTTGAAATGAATTAAAATTTGCAGATATACAGTTGAATTTAGTCAGAATACCATGTGTAGAATATGCAAGACAAAGTTACATAGCAATTTGTACAGTAAACTGTCTTGAAAATCCATTCTAATAAATACTAGGCTGATTGCTTTTCTCTTCATACAAAGATTGTATGAGCGTGGGAAATTTGTTGGAATCACCACATTGTCAATATCATATTTCAATCTATATCACCAATCGAGACCACAATCTGTTGATGGTCTATTCTTGGACTTGTTTAATTACAACAAATCTTGGTTATTGTAATTTTTTGGAATCATTAGTTATATCGTTTTCCTTGTTCAGCTCACTCATACCGATACCTATAAACTGCTGATAAGTCACTAGGGTTGTTCATCAGAACATGCAGCTTCCTTTCAGTTGCTCCTGGAGTGCACAACTCTTTTCAAATCCACCGGCAATTTGGATCACCAGCTCTGAGTGAGGGTTTTCAAATACTTTAACGGGATATAGTATGGCTTATACTCCATAGTTTCAACCGTCACATCATCGATGATTCATGATTGTTTCAGTGCCAGCTAATGATAGTTGGTGGTGCTTATTTGCACGATACAGGAGGTGTGTATGCATGTGTATGCCAGTGTGTATGTGTGTATATATATATTCATATTCTGGCCCCTTGCCTTTGGTGACATGGATGTAGATAATTATTTGGCTGTTTTGATAGGGTGAAAGTACTAAGCTGTTTGTTTTGTGTCTCAAGACTGGCCCATACAGAATCCAGTGCTGGGAAGATGGCCTCATTGAAAAGAATAGTAGAAGTCTTTTTATCAGGGACATATTCTATAATAAAGCAGAGACCCTTTGACAGCCTCTGAATCTTCAAAAGTTTGTTATTGTGCGATCTCTTTTTTACAGTGCGCCAGGAAAAGCTCATCTTATAGGATTGAATTTGCAGTTCCTGTATATGTTGTATATACTCCTTCCGGGTAATTATAGGCTGGTTGCTGTCAGCCTTTGCTTTATCGGGTTGTTGCTGATGATATAGTAATGACCTTACTGAAGTAGATATTCCTTATTAAAGTTTCAGACCAATTGCCCCAGAGTGGGTCTGGTAGACTGTTCGAATGGGCACCCCTGTAGGTTGTAGCATCGCAGATCCATTCCGGCACAACTCATAGGACAGTAAAATGAGGCGAATCGGAGAATTGAACAATTCATCCATGATCAAAGCGTCTCCAAAAATTTGCATCATTTCCAGAGTTTGTGGGTTTTATTCAGTACCAGATACGCGACGAAAAAGTTGGGGTTTGGACTTGAAAACAATTGAAATGCAAGATGAAGTCATTGATTGACTAGCACAGTACTAGTCAATTTAACGCGCGCACATGTGAATTTCAACTGCCACAGCCTGTCACTGCACGTTATGGCACACTTTCACCGGAAAAGATCGAACAATTTGCTAATTTTAGGGCTTTTTGAATTAAATGGTGCGGTGAAGGGGGATTATTTCACCGCTGTTTGGGAAGGTTTTTTTCGAACTATGGTCCGTGGAAACTCGCCTCAAAAAAAGAAAAAGATTTGATAACCGCAATAATTATTGCGACAAAATTGCGGAAGATATATTCTGATCTGACTGTATAAGTGAGTGTATTTCGTGGGGTAAAATGCCGCATGCATTCTGTCAATCATTTCGCTACTGCAGGTATGCAGACAAGCCTTCGACATCAGACAGTGTTGATCTTGGAGTAAAGTTGAATCTTGGCCCTTGCGTGGCTGCGCATTCCAGGGATAATCCTTTTGTGGGGGGTTTTCCACGCTTGCATTTTTAAAGTTGAGGTTTAATTGTAATACAACTTTGTAACACTATTGAAACTTAATGCCTTTTTTTTTAGGGGATAAATTTCATGTTCTTGCAGTTGTAGGATGAATGTATTGAATTGTGGAGGAATCTTCCGCAGCATACTTCATTGATAAGAAAAGAAAAAAAGTTCCTTTCCGACAGACTAGGTCATTTGTGGCTTATCCTCCTTGGATCTATCAGATGATGTGCTTTTCTATCTAGTCCCGTGTTTTGGGCTCCATTCGGTGCGGGTCATCTGCCATGAACTCCAAAACTTACAAAACAATGACTCCCAACGCTTTCTAATTCTTCTTGTTCCTCTACTTCTCCGTTTTCTATCTCCCCCTTTTACTCTTCTTCTCGGTAGGCTTACTTTAGCCTACTAAGAATAACTTCTTCACCTTTTTCTTCTTCTTTTTTCTGTTTTTCTTCCCCCCTTTCCCTTGGTCTTTTCCCTTTTGGGTCGTAACCTTTTGATCCTTTGTCTCTCTGTAAACCGAGACGTTTATCTAAACTGCAACTCCGCGGTAAACTCATCCCCGTGGATTCGTCCACAAACGATTAACGTCCGGAAAATCTACCCGATTTCAACAATAAGGGGCAACAGATTTTCTGTATATGGTGGATCGTTTCTTATCAAACTTCAGTGTTGTGATATGCTTTTCGGTTCGTGCTGCCTTATGCATGGGTACCTTGCGGGGTGGCTTGGTGTTGACAACCGAACCAGATTATTGTGTGTAGCCCGGAAGTCCTTCCCGCTTCAGTGATTTTTCAAGAATGCCTCGATCTGTGCCTCCAACCTTTGTCTCGCAAGACGGTGATCAACCCGAAAATGAACAACCAAGGTCTCTTTCTCGAACTGCCCCTCCTTCGCCATCTGCGGTCAGGCGGACCCACAGCATCCTCTCCGATGTTCACACTGGTTATCAGTCTCTAGAACCGCCGTTGGAGGTCAGTGAAACAACAAGTCTGTTGGGAAAACCCAGTCCGATTAGCCGAGGTATACCCAGACGGTCATATACCAACCTTTCCTCCGGCTCCGGGCCGGAGGTACATTTCCGACATACGCTGATGGCCGGGAGCGTCCGTCGTTCGCGTCATCACAGCCGCGCCAACTCCCAAGCGTTGCGCATTAGTCGACGACCGAGTATAGATGAGGACCAAGTTCGAAGCGTTCCCGCGTCTATTAAGGATGGTATAGCACCTTCGTTCCTGGATGATCGCGCCTGGTATGATCAATTTACTTCGACCGATTGGGTGCGCGATAGCATTGCGGATGGCACCCGTCTTCGAGAACTACGTAAACGGAAAGACTTCCGCGGTCGACTACTGGCATGGTTCGACGGTGCTCAGGGTTGGATCTTGGTTGCTTTGATCGGTTGTATCACTGCGGCGATTGCCTATTGTGTCGATAAAACCGAAGCGGTGATGTTCGATCTGAAAGAGGGGTTCTGTACCACAAGGTGGTTCCATAGTCGCCAAGCTTGTTGTGCTGATAGTCCCATGTGCTCGGCGTGGTGGTCATGGTCCCAAATCATATCTGGTCCAGATAACGAATGGGTAGATTTCGGCATGTTCGTGGGCTTCGTGGTCATCCTGTCCGTCATTGCCTGCTCCCTCACACTGCTCACTAAAACGGTGGTTCCATCGTCAGTCTCATTGACGACGTTGGATGAAAATCTAGGTGCACCGTCATCGGATAGCTCGAAGCACACCAGTAACAAAGATGTCGACTCTCCAGCTTCTGACATGAGCCCACAAGCGCTGCGTCCGTCAATCCCCACGCGTCCTGATATGGTTTACTATTCAGCGGCTGGCAGTGGGGTTGCTGAAGTGAAAATCATAAATAGTGGTTTTGTTCTGCACGGATATTTGGGCTTCAAGACTCTTGCAATCAAGTCCGTCGCAATGGTTTTCAGTGTATCTTCAGGGCTCAGTTTGGGTAAAGAAGGCCCTTACGTGCATATTGCCACTTGTGTCGGGAATATATGCTGTCGGTTGTTTACTAAATACTTCCTCAATGATGGAAAGAGACGTGAGGTATTGAGTGCGAGCGCTGCGAGTGGTGTCGCTGTTGCCTTTGGTGCCCCTATTGGCGGTGTTCTCTTCAGTCTCGAAGAAGTCAGCTACTACTTCCCCCCGAAAACACTCTTCAGAACGTTTTTCTGTTGTATTGTCGCGGCACTCTCCCTCAAATTTCTCAACCCTTACGGCACTGGCAAGATCGTTCTATTCGAGGTCCGCTATCTCAACGATTGGGAGATTTTTGAATTGGGGATTTTCATACTCCTGGGTGTGATGGGAGGCGCCTTAGGTGCACTCTTTATAAAGGCCAACAGCCTATGGGCTCGTTCGTTCCGACGGATACCGGCGATTAAGCGTTGGCCAATGCTCGAGGTAGTTCTCGTTGCGTTGCTGACCGGGGTGACCAGCTTCTGGAACCGTTACACCAAGTTGCCGGTATCTGAGTTGTTGTTTGAATTAGCCAGTCCCTGTGACCGTGAGTCCTCCTCACGTAACGGACTATGTCCCAATGAGGATGGGATTGGCGAAATCATTCGCTATCTCCTGGTGGCTTTTGTCATCAAAAGCCTTCTGACGGTAGTTACCTTCGGTATCAAACTCCCTTCGGGTATCTATGTTCCATCCATGGTAGTCGGCGGTCTGATGGGGCGGATGGTTGGCCATATGGCCCAATACTTTGTGGTGAAATATCCCAGCTTCCCCTTATTTGGGTCGTCCTGCCCTGCTGTTTCTGGTATGGAGTCATGTGTAACTCCAGGAGTATATGCAATGGTCGCGGCTGGGGCAACTATGTGTGGTGCAACACGCTTGTCGGTTACACTGGCCGTCATTCTGTTTGAGCTCACGGGTAGTCTGGCTCACGTCCTTCCCTTTTCCCTGGCCGTCCTCTGTGCCAAGTGGACTGCAGATGCGATTGAGCCTCGCAGCATATACGTAAGTGGTCTAGGCTATATCATCTAGAGATTACATTTGCTAACACATTTAGGACGTCATCACTGACATGAACTCATATCCGTTCCTTGATAACAAGATTCAGGTTACCTCCGATTCCGTACTTGGAGACATTGTCAGGCCCGTGCGTAAGAGCCGTGTCATTGATATATCAGATTCGCCTTATGTACCCGCTACAGAGCTGCGCTCCAAACTTCAGAATCTCCTCATGGCAGGCGAGTTAGACGGTGGCCTTCCTATCCTACGGGATGATGTCTTGACTGGCTTGATCCCCGCCCCTGATCTTGAATATGCGCTGGACAACCTGGACTATTTTGAGGAAGATGTATCATGCTTGATGGCACGTAATACGTCGTCAGTTGTCTCTGACAGCGATAGTAGTCAGACTAACCGGGTTGATTTCTGTCAATTTGTTGATCCGGTATGCAGAACAGACACATCCATAGACTTCCCCCACGCTAACGGGACATAGGCCCCAATCGCGCTCGATATTCATTCACCTATCGACCTTGTGTACCAATGTTTTGCCAAACTAGGCTTACGGTATCTGTGCGTTACCCAGAATGGACAGTACGCTGGCCTGGTACATAAGAAAGCTTTCGTGAAGTTCATGAAAGAAAACGAATAATTCTCTCTGAGCAGAATCAGCCAGTCAATGGCATACTGCAATGAGAGACGGCAACACCATCCGTGTTGTCAACACCTTAAAAGCATTGTCCGGCGTTATGTCTCGGTGCATCCATGCATCCTCTCACGCGGCCCACATGTTTCCTCTTGCATATAGTTCCGATTATCGACTGCGTCCCTTGTCGAGTTATAGGTATGTTTGACTTTTTATCTTTCTAGCGCAGATGTTTCAATTGCTTCATGTATATCAGCGGGTTGGTTTTTGTCTTTTTCTATTTTAAAGTCTCGGTTGCTTCTTGCTTCTTTCTTGATATGTTTTTTTAGCGACAGCCTGTATGAGCGAAAGCCTGTATGACTGCGGATTTTCAATATTGGTATGGATGAAGTAGTGGCACCGCCACGATGGTGTAGATAAAATTGCTCCCTGCAATAGACTCTAGATAGCAATAAACTTTGCAGAATATGTACAAACCAAAGACAAACTAACAACTTCCCCTACATTACCCCGTCCGCTCATACCCAACCATCTGAATTCTCACATCCCCTTCCTCCTTCCACTCCGACGAAACATCCTCCCCAACCCACTCCGTAACCTCCTGATCACTAACCCTCCTCCATCCCTTCTCCTGGACCAACTCCTCATCCACCGGGAAAAAAGTATCACACTCAAACAATCCCTCCTTCTTCTCCACATTCGTCATAACAATCCGCACCTTCCTCCCCCTCACCCCCAACGCCCCCCGATAAATCTCCGCCCCCCCAATCACATACACCCGTCCCAAATCCGCCCCATACTTCCCCTCCACCCCCGCCAACGCCTCCTCCAACCCACCCCCCACAATCGCATCCGTGACAGGCTGCGTCGGTTCCCCACCAGTCTTCGCCTTCTTCGCCTCCAACTCGCCCATCACCGTCCGACTCACATCCCCCGATGCATCCCGCGTCACGATAACATTCACCCGCTTCCCCAGCGGGCGCAGATGAGCAGGCACGGAGTCGTACGTCTTCCGGCCCATTATTATGGCGTTGTGGGTGTCTGGCCGTGGTGCGCGCGATGTTACCCGCGCGAAGAAACTCATGTCTGCTTTAATGCGCGGCCAGGGTAGTGTGCCGTTTAGTCCGATGCCGAGGACGAGTTTGTCGTTGCGGGGTATCGGTGTCGTCGCTACGATTAGTGTTAGGGGGTTGTTGGTTGGTTTCATTTTCTTTTCTTTTCTTTTCTTTTTCTTTGGTTTGAGGGGTTGTAGTGTCTTATTTGATGTGATATGTTTGGCTGTGGTAAGTTAAAATGAGGAGGTTGAGATGAGATTGCGAAAGACGCGTTCCATATCGATAGCAGTTATCGGGAACTTATTTATGTGCCCCACCCTTTCACAAGGTCACTCTTCAGCGGGACTTCCATGTAATGTACATACATACATACTATACATGAACATATTATCAGACACGATCAATTGTAAATAAGGAGTATCTATCTACAATCCCATAACAAATCACACAAAACTAAACCCAAATAAAATACCCCAGAAATATAGGTATAAACTCCCCCAAACGCCTCCACGTACATGTAAGTTGTAACAGATGTATAATATAAAACCCCACAAGAAGAAACAAAACAAAATCTACTTCGCAGCTTTCAGTATCCCCCCTTCCTCGATAGCTTTCTGAATCGCATCCGCATCCCGCTCTAGTTCCTCTCGGCGCTTGATATCCGATTCGTCTTCGCCGAGCGTGTCCAGTTTCCCGAAGAGCCAGGTTTCTTTCATCGTGCGCGTCAGCGAGAGGATGTCTTCTGCTGCGCGGATCTGTGCCGTTTTCACCGTTAGTTCTTATTTAATCTGGGGTTTGGGCTTCCTGGTTGTTTGTTGTATTGTTGTATTGGAGAGTAGATTGGAGAGAGAAGTGTACCAGGGCTGTGGATTCGACGTCTAGTTGGTATGTTTCGACGGCTGTGGATGTGTGGCTTGTGCTTTCCGTCTGGATTGGGTTTATTTCTTAGTTAGACTCTTGGTTTGTTTGGAGCAGAGGATGGGTGACGGACTGTTGCTGTTGCCATGATGTTTTCGAAGCGCTGGAGTAATTGGGAGATGTTGGTGTTTATGCGGTCTGGGTTGATTATTGGTTTTAGTGTCTTTTTTTTTTTTTTTTTTGGTTTGGTTTTGGGGTGGGTGTAGTGCGTACTGTGTAGCGCTTTGGATGTGGGTTGGGACTCCATTTTTATTATTCTCTGCTGGCGCAATTGATGATGGTTTTTTAAGATGTATGTTTGGATGTTTGGACTGATTATTGATACTGATAATCATTATCGTATCTTGGGCGGAGTATTGGGCGGTGGTTCTTACTGCCGGTTTAATAGACTCGTTGATCATGTCTTCTTTCGGGACGCTATTTGTAGATCGTTCTTGGCTTGTTACGGGTCATCAGGGTTTAGAGGCTTGGTTCTTTTAGTTATGGCTGTGCTTGTTATTGTGTGCTTTTATGCATGGATTGTTTGCAGGATACGCTAGACGGACTCTGGCTGTCTATGAGACTGGTGTATGTCGGAAATAATTAGAGATACAGAGTATGACACCGCTAATCGGGTCGAAACCCCTTGCATCGATCCGTCTCCATGCGTCTAAGGCAATGACCTTATGCCTGTGGAATGTCCCGTGTTCATGCGACAATCCAGTAAACCATCCCTTGCCTAAGCTATCCGTATGGTAGGTTTCGACGTGACACAAGGCATGTTGAACGACATGGTCCCCAGACTTGTCAGGCCATTAAATCGCTTGTTGTTCTGATATAGACGAGTGAACCATAACTATCGTATTCATTGCTCCATTTACTTGATGAAACGTGGTATGTGAAGAGCGGTGTAGAGTAGCTTAGCGGACATATTTCCCCTGTGCAAACAAACAAGTCAGAGAATGAGTTTCGAGTAAATATGAAAATGAACTTACCATAAATCGCTTGTGAAAGTCCGATCGCAACAAGTCCTAAATGCTGTCAGAATCATATCGCCGGGCCGAGGTCGCTGGTCTTACATTGACAAATTCCTTTCCTCTCTGCTCCTCGGTTCCCCTAGCCTGGTTCTTGAAGACAACGTCATCATCCCAGCGGCGCTTGAGGTTGAAGTCCTCTGCGTTGAGGAGCGGGTTTCCTCTAGCGATATCAACCTCACGTTGCTCCTCTTCCTGGGCAGCACGTTCGCGTTCTTCCTTCTCCTTCTGCTCTTGTCTTTCCCTTTTGATCTTTTCCAACTCCCGCATTAACTCTGCTGCCTCATCTTCTTCGTCGTCGCTGCGACATATCAGCATGTATTGTTATCCCGACAAGTCTATAAGACTGACCTGTCTTCGTCGCTACTATCTTCCTCTGACCCGTCTGAATCTGCATCTATGTCTCGTGATTCTTCTAGGATTCGTCGTCGTTTAGCTTCGGGGTCTTCGTCTTCCGGTTCCCCTGTATCGCCGCCGGGGCCCTCCTCTATTTGGCGCTTGGGAGCTGCGCTTTCGATTGTTGGCTCGTCTACGGGGACACCGCGCTTCTTGGCGAAATGAGCCGCCTCGGCTTGGAGCAATTCGGCGCGCAGGTCACGCTGTTGAACTTCACCCTCGCTACCCTGACCTAGTTGACTTGAAGGTGTAAGAGGGTATCATATCACGAGTGTTGGCATAACCTACCGAGTCTTCAGAAGAGTGTGTGCGGGGAGGAGTCGCTGGTGGTAGGCCGGGCCGCGAAGAGCCTCTTTCCCTTGTGCCTGTTTGCAGTGAGCTTCCAGTCAAAGGCTCAACAGCGCGCGATAAAATACGTACGGGATCGAATGTGGGTCTGTGGGCTAGAAAAAGTCAGCGCATGGATTTAAAGTCAATGTATTGCATAAAGAACTTTACCTGTAGTCATGATGGGCTACAAAAATTGACTTTGCGATACTTGCGAGGATGAATGAGAATGGTTGAATTGATCACCGCCGAAAGTCGTGCTCCGCGGAGGGCCTCAGGCTTTGGGCTGAGTCATCACCCATCTTACCGCCTTTAATGATTGACATGTTTGATTGGCACAAAGCTATCTGCAACCCAGGAACATCATTCACCCGGGTGGTCGATGACGCCGCGGAGCAGGAAATTTTTATAGAAAGTCCGTCTTGCTGACCCCGCTGGGGCCGAGTCCGCCTCCGCAATCATGAACAAAGAAGCATCGCTCTCCATTGCCGAGCGTGACTTCATCCTCAATGCTCTGCGTGAGGATGTAAGACTCGATGGCCGTCAGGCCGACCAGTTTCGTCCATTAACCGTCTCCTTTGGCGAGGAACACGGGCATGTGAAGGTGCAGCTTGGCAAAACTAGGTTAGTCACAGCATCATCTTGTTGATCAGTCATATCCGCTCATTCTATCTCGCAGTCTGGTCGTTCGCATCTCTTCTGAAGTAGCCAAACCCCGCGATGACCGCCCATTCGACGGTGTTTTTACAATCGCCTTGGAGCTCACAGCCATGGGCTCCCCGGCATGGGAGAATGGCCGGTACGTGCCTCGTCGGCCGAGGATACCTTCAGCTAGCTAATCTTACGGACTATACAGACAGGGAGATCTTGAGACATACGTGATCAACGTCTTGGACAGGGTTGTCCGCCATTCGAACGCTCTCGATACAGAGTCCCTCTGTATCTTGAAGGGTGTCAGTTGCTGGAACATACGGGCCGACGTACACATCACAGACTACGACGGTAACCTGATTGACGCATCCTGTATTGGAATTATGGCGGGTCTCCAACATTTCCGTCGTCCCGATGCTGTCGTTAAGGATGGGCAGGTGATCGTCTACGGATTGGACGAGCGGGTGCCTGTGGCCTTGAACATCACGCACAAACCGCTGTCCGTCACATTCCATACCTTTGATGAGGGCAAGCGTGTGATCCTCGATGCTACTCGAAAGGAAGAGCAAGCGTCGGAAGCAGACGTAGTAATCGGTCTGAATAATGCGGGAGATGTTTGTTATCTTTCCAAGTTTTCAGGATCCCCGGTTGATGCTATGGTTTTTGTCAACAAATCATCCGTTGCACTTGAGAAAGTGAAGCAGATTAACGGCATCATTGACAAGGCTTTACAGACTGATCTCGCGAAGCGAGCTAAGAGCGGCATGGCGGAGGAGTCTAGAGCGGAGAATGATCGTGAAATTCATTAGAAATGACATAACTTGGTTGTCTACCTGCGAATGGAGATGGACTTACTTGTAAGACTCGATGTATTTTAAAATATCCAACAACGAAGTCATGTTTCGGTAATATTTGCCATGGTTGTATACATAGTAATTTCTAATAGTAGCCACACTCTTCCATACAACTAGCTGTACTTGCCGTACTTGCCGGTTACCCCTTTGCTATCGGGTAGTGTAACAATACGAGGGTTTTATAGTTTGAGTCAGCAAAGGATAAGTTTCAGAAAGTGGAACAGCCTTTGGAGCTGTCCCTTTATTTTGTTGAAATTGTGCAATTTCTAAAGGAGTCCTTCAGGTTGCCATTGTTTGCTTTTGATTCAGGTGGATTTGTTGGCTTTGAAAGAACAGTTCTAGGTTGGTTGGGTTTCAGGTTATTTCAAGGTATACGAAGGAACCTGTCTTAAATGAAGATCTATTATACGCTAGATGGAAAGACCCGAGAAACATATTAAAGATCTAGTCCTAGTGTAATTAGAGATAGAACCAGTAGCTTGGGATGGCGGAGTGGGGAGACGCGAATAGTTGAGGCGCAGGGACGCTATTTTGAACATATATATTTTTGGACATCAGTTCCATTCGACTGGGAATTAAATCACCAGGTAAATTGTTTGATGTTGGTTTCAAAAAAGGCAAAGCACCTTCGAAAAGAAATTGTAAAGGAAAATGGGGGTAAAGTAAGAAAAGTAGAGGAAATAAAATAGGTACATTACAAAACGGAGTAGTTTGGAGAGTAAAATGAGCCCCAGCCACGGGAGATGCAAACAACACCGCCCAAAGACTAGCGTCAAGCCCGTAACTCAGCGAATAATAAACCTTTCTCTAGGCAGTCGTCAGATTTCCTCCATCCCCCCAAACCCTTTTTTTTTGTTTGCTCCTTTTCACCCTCCAGTTCTTTTCTTTTCTTGCCCTTTACATTACTCCGGTCTTCTTTATCTTTTCTTACCTGTCAACTCCCCTTGCGCAAATCGAATCTTACCCACCACCCCCCTCCTCTTCTCTCCCCCCCCGTGGGCCTCGATCGTTCGCTAACTTTACTTTCCGTCTTACAACTGATCAATGCTCCAGGGGCATTCATTCGCTTTGACGGTGTTTTCCCGCCCCGAACATCATGGCCAGCGGTAGGCCTCCAGGACACCACCCAGCCGCTGGCCGCGATGACGACCTGCTGCAGCTGGAGGATCCCACCCCTATGTATAATTCCGGACAGCGTCCGCCCGTCAACGACGATCACTTGTTGCGACAGTTCGATATCGATGACTCCGATTACCCTCAACCGCGACCGTCCGTCTCATACGATCAATTTGTCGGCGGGCAGGCGCCGCCGCACTCCGGCGCCCATGCGACGGTCTCTGCACACCCCCCGGCTCACTCCGGGGCATACATGGGTGATCCTTACGTAGGAGGCGCCGACGTCTCCCGGACCTACTCCCAGACCTCCGGCTTGGGCAATTACCGGCGCTATTCCATAGACGAGTACGATGATGGCTACTACAACGTGGATGATGGGGAAGACTATATGCAACATGACCATCGCGTACAGCAATCGAATCAACGGAACAGTATCTTGGGTCTGGGAGGCGGTTTGATGGGGCGAGCGAAACATATGCTGGGCATGGGTCCGAATGAATATTCCGAGATGGACCTTCCTCTCACGGAAGCCGGTGCGAGAGCAGCGCAAGCTGGCGAGGACGGTCAAGCTGCTGCGGGCCGGAAGACGTCAAAAAAGTCGGAATTCAAATTTGGGTTTGGGCGGAAGAAGGTCGACCCCTCGACGCTGGGTCCTCGCATGATTGTACTGAACAACCCACCGGCAAATGCAGTGCACAAGTTCGTCGACAACCACGTCTCCACCGCGAAGTACAACATCATTACCTTCATCCCGAAGTTCCTGTACGAACAGTTTTCGAAATATGCCAACTTGTTTTTCTTGTTCACCGCTGTCCTCCAGCAGATCCCCAATGTGTCGCCGACAAATCGCTATACTACTATTGGCCCGTTGATTATTGTCTTGCTGGTTTCAGCTATTAAAGAACTAGTGGAAGATTACAAGCGGAGAACGTCGGACAAGTCTCTCAATTACTCGAAGACGCAGATTCTCAAAGGTTCTGCCTTTCACGAAACTAAATGGGTGGATGTGGCAGTGGGTGATATCGTCCGAGTTGAATCGGAGCAGCCGTTCCCCGCTGACATGGTTTTACTCGCATCTTCAGAGCCGGAGGGTCTCTGCTACATCGAGACCGCTAACTTGGACGGCGAAACAAATCTGAAAATTAAGCAAGCAATTCCGGAAACAGCACATCTGGTTAGTCCTGCGGACCTCAGTCGATTGAGTGGCCGGGTTCGCTCGGAACAGCCTAACAGCAGTCTGTACACTTATGAAGCTACCTTAACGATGCACGCGGGAGGTGGAGAGAAAGAACTGCCTCTGGCACCGGATCAGCTTCTTCTTCGAGGCGCTACCCTCCGTAACACCCCCTGGGTACATGGAATCGTCGTGTTTACTGGTCACGAGACGAAGCTGATGCGAAACGCAACGGCCACCCCAATCAAGCGCACGGCTGTGGAGCGCATGGTGAACATTCAGATTTTGATGTTGGTCAGCATCCTGATTGCCCTCAGTGTTATCAGTTCCGTCGGAGACCTTATCATCCGACAAACCGCAAAAAACAAACTCACCTATCTCGACTACGGCAACACCAATGCGGTCAAGCAGTTCGTCCTTGACATCTTTACCTACTGGGTGCTTTATTCGAATCTTGTCCCGATTTCGCTCTTCGTCACCATTGAAATCGTCAAGTACGCGCAAGCCTTCTTGATCAATTCCGACCTCGATATCTACTATGACAAAACAGATACCCCAGCAACTTGCAGAACGTCATCGTTGGTCGAGGAGTTGGGCCAGATCGAGTATATCTTTTCCGATAAAACGGGAACTTTGACCTGCAACATGATGGAGTTCAAGCAGTGTACAATCTCCGGCATTCAGTACGGTGAAGATATCCCCGAAGACCGTCGGGCCACCGTGGAAGATGGAGTGGAAACCGGTGTGCATGACTTCAAGAAGCTCAGGGAAAACATCAATTCTCATCCGACATCGGACGCGATCCACCATTTCCTCACACTCCTTGCTACTTGTCACACTGTAATTCCGGAGCGGTCAGAGAAAGACCCTGGTAAAATCAAATACCAGGCAGCGTCTCCTGACGAGGGTGCTCTAGTTGAAGGTGCTGCCTCCTTAGGTTATCAGTTCACAAATCGACGACCGCGGTCGGTGCTTTATACCGTCGGCGGTCATGAGTATGAGTACGAACTGCTGGCAGTGTGTGAGTTCAACTCCACTCGGAAACGGATGTCAACGATCTTCAGATGCCCAGACGGGAAGATCAGAATCTATACAAAGGGTGCAGACACAGTTATCCTTGAGCGTCTTAATTCTGATAATCCTATTGTCGAGGCAACATTACAGCACCTGGAAGAATATGCTTCTGAAGGTCTCCGGACACTGTGTTTGGCAATGCGTGAGATTTCAGAGGAAGAGTTTCAACAATGGTACCAGATTTACGATAAGGCAGCCACGACTGTGGGTGGCAATCGTCAAGACGAACTTGACAAGGCCTCCGAGCTTATCGAGAAGGACTTTTACCTCCTTGGAGCCACGGCTATCGAGGATCGACTGCAGGACGGGGTTCCCGATACCATTCATACTCTGCAAACCGCAGGGATCAAGATCTGGGTTTTGACCGGCGATAGACAGGAAACTGCCATCAATATTGGAATGTCCTGCAAGTTGATCTCGGAGGATATGTCTTTATTGATTATTAATGAAGAGTCTGCGGAAGCAACCAGGGACAATCTGACCAAGAAGCTCCAGGCAGTCCAGAGCCAGAGTGCCTCCGGTGAATCTGAAGCTTTGGCACTGGTTATCGACGGGCGATCTCTAACCTTCGCCTTGGAGAAGGATATGGAAAAGCTGTTTTTGGATTTGGCCATTATGTGCAAGGCCGTGGTTTGTTGGTAAGTAGTCAATCTTGACCTGCTGAAAGGTCAACGCTAATCGTTCTCAGTCGTGTCTCTCCTTTACAGAAGGCCTTGGTTGTCAAGCTGGTCAAGCGCCATCTTAAATCCCTGCTTCTCGCTATTGGCGACGGCGCCAACGATGTTTCCATGATCCAAGCCGCTCATGTTGGTGTTGGTATCAGCGGTCTGGAAGGTCTTCAGGCTGCTCGATCAGCCGATGTGGCCATTGCCCAATTCCGTTTTCTTCGCAAGCTGCTTCTTGTCCATGGTGCCTGGAGCTACCATCGGATAAGTCGAGTTATCTTGTATTCGTTCTACAAAAATATTGCTCTTTACATGACACAGTTTTGGGTCAGTACCACCTCACCGGCCTGCTATATTATTTCAACTGACCACCTGTAGTACTCGTTTCAAAATGCTTTCTCTGGTGAAGTTATTTACGAATCGTGGACATTGTCCTTCTACAACGTCTTCTTTACCGTGCTTCCGCCATTCGCGATGGGTATTTGTGACCAATTCATCTCTGCTCGTTTGTTAGACCGGTATCCTCAACTATATCAGCTCGGGCAAAAGGGCTTGTTTTTCAAGAGGCACAGTTTCTGGTCCTGGATTTTAAACGGCTTCTATCATTCCTTGATATTGTATATCGTGTCGGAATTAATCTTCCTTAATGACCTCCCGCAGGGAGACGGCAAGACTGCCGGCCACTGGGTGTGGGGATCTGCCCTGTACACAGCGGTCCTTGCCACGGTCCTTGGCAAAGCAGCACTGATCACGAACATCTGGACCAAGTACACGTTCATCGCCATCCCCGGCTCGATGGTTATCTGGCTCGCGTTTCTCCCGGCATATGGTTATGCGGCGCCGGCGATCGGCTTCTCGACCGAGTACTACGGCACCATTCCCCGGCTCTTCAAATCCCCTATCTTCTACCTCATGGCCGTTGTTCTTCCCTGCCTCTGTCTCCTCCGAGACTACGCCTGGAAGTACGCGAAACGGATGTACTACCCACAGCACTACCACCACGTCCAGGAGATCCAGAAGTACAACGTGCAAGATTACCGCCCGCGCATGGAGCAGTTCCAGAAAGCCATTCGCAAAGTGCGCCAAGTTCAGCGCATGCGCAAACAACGCGGCTACGCATTCAGTCAAGCCGATGAAGGCGGCAGCCAAATGAGAGTCGTCAACGCTTATGATACCACGAGAGGAAGAGGGCGATACGGTGAAATGACCAGTTCCAGAGCCTTAGTGTAACGATTTGCTTTCCTTTCTTTTGAAATTTTCCTCTTCAAGCTTGTCCATTGCATCCAATGTATTATGTTGCATTCCCGCGACGGGTCTGTTTGACCTCCTTACTTTCTTGTCCTTACCTTTGTCTTTCATCTAACCTTATTTTCTCACTATCCTTTTGGACTACGTAGTCCTTTATCTTCGAGTTATCTCTATGAGTCAATGTGAATCCATCTGCGATACTTCGTATAGTAATCTCGATCGTACACTGAATGGCACCTTGTACACTTCTACAAACAGCCGTGGTTTAACAGTAAGTTGTATAAGTAGTACAACCAGATTTATAGCTAAACAGTTACAAATAGTACTATGTTATAGTATAAAAAATAATATATTACTATAAGTAAAAGTAACAACTAGACCAATCACTTGAACCTGTATTCTTGAAAATAGATAAATACTATTTCCGATGAAACCACCTTACTGCCAATCCCTCCACTATACAGCAATACTTACTACTCACCCTCACCCTCACCCACCTTACAGAAACCAGATCAAGAATCCTAGATATGATGGTATGATGATACAACCCTACCTAAACATGTACAGAGTACTATTCATAAATTTCTACTTTAAGATTCTAGCGAGATGTGGTCTCACCTCAATATAGGGTCGTGTCCTTGACTGAGCTCAATGACCTCTCTCTGTGTATATATATATATATATATATATATATATCTTTCTCAGAAACAGTAGATAATAGCTATAAAGAAACAATAGAATATAGTTATAAACAAGTAGCAGACAGAACAAAACACACTTAACACACCCTAGGCTTCATACTGTACATAGCTGTCAATTGGCCAGGACATAGATTAGTATGTTGCTTCGGTAGTTAAGCAGTACTATGCTAGAAACCGTACTAAGTAATAAGTATCAAAGCTTTAAGAGAAAAAAGAGAAAGAAAAATTTAATGGTACTGGAGCTCGTTCAATGTAGGCTGTATGTTCTTTTGTAATTGTCTCTGTTGATTCTTTCAGTCTATAAAGTAGTATAGTAATACTAGTACATGGTATATGTGAGGTAGATGCGGAAGCGGATGTGGCGGAAATACCTGGAGGTGTACTATTATGAGTGGATTAGCAACACCGGCATTGGCAATTAAGTATTCTGCTACTGCTCAAGCAGTGGATATCTCAACATACTATAAATGTGGTCTAGATTCTTTGCTCCTCAAGACGTGCATATACCTACGTACTTAAAATAGATCTCGTTACGTAGCCTCGAGAGAATCAGATGGATCATGAATCATGAATTATGTACCTACGCCAAGGGCTCGCCTTTGACTCTCATATCCCCGTAATTAAAACAAGAGCGGTAATGATCAATGCGTTACGCTTGGTATACTAATAAAGAAATGAGATGAAGAAGAAAGGGGAAAAAAAATACGTAACCCAAACCCATATGCGTAACCCTCATAAACCCTATCCATTCCCATTTCCAGCAATGCAAACATAAAAAAAAAAAAAAAAAAGGCAAACCAATCCACAGGCAACCTCGGCCCTAAGTCTAGACTCCGAATTCCACCTGTCCTATTTATCCGAACCGAGTATGATGAAGAAAGGAAAGAAATAAAGAGAGAGAGAATATCCTTCGAGGTGGTTAGTTCATAGATGCGAAAAGTAAATATACTTGTCCGACTTACACCGCTCCTTGGTATTAGGTTGTTGAGACTCTAGCTCGGCCAATCGATTTTCCAGATATGCGCATTCTTCGGTGAGATTCTTGATCAGGTCCGACTGGAGCATGTGTGCATTGCTGCCTTCTTCGGTGAATTCGCACTGAGACGGGGTCCCTCGTAGGCAGCAGGGCGTGCATGGTTTGAGGTGGTCGCACTGTTGAAGGGAAATATAGTATGTTAGTTTAAAGTCTGTATCATCTTTATCAAAAGATACGGATATATGATGGGGGATAACGTGCCTTGACTCTACGTTTGTGACATGGAAGACAGGCATAGATTGGCCGCTTCTTCTTCTCCGTTCGGGCTCCACTCGAGCCAGAGGGGGACTCGGAACTTGTGTTCATGATGACCGGACCTTTGAGGCGTTGTATGGGGGCGCAGTCATAGTAAGTTGGCCTTCCATGAGACAGACTGGTCACCAGGGAGGTGTTGTATCCAAACCAGTACTAATAACTGTGATATATATAAGAGTATAAAGCACGGCCTATCTCGGCCTTAAATACAACAAAACTTGTTTGAACCCCACACAACGCACGAGCCCTTCAAAGGAGGTAAGAGGGTGAGGTGATGTTGAAAGGAACCTGGTTAGGCATCTATCATCATTAGTAGCGTTCCATTTCAAGGTAAATTCTGCAAGAGTGGGGATGTGTGTACGGGTGTACGGAGTAGTTCATAGTCAAAAGCAGGTTAGGTGCATGAACTAAATGTCCACGACCGATGCAATAAATCGATAAGCTATAGCAGTGCCGAACCTTGTAGGGTTACGGTTAACCCCTAGCCATGTGGCCTTTTATTTTTTTATGTTATTTATTTTTTTTTTCTCCTCTTGTTTATTATAGTGATTCTTGTTTTTTTCTCACATGAAAACGTGCATAAACCTAATCGGATAGACCCTTGAAACTAGGGCACTCATAGAACCAAGGGGAAGACAGAAAATGTGGAAATTAAAATGGGGATTTTGATCTGGACATCTTGGGTTCACGTAATCATCTCAGCCCGGGAGGCTGAGGATGGAGAAATTGACGAATGAGGACTGCGAGAGAGGCAGGAACTGTGGCTTTCCAACGGTTTCTGTGGTGCAGCAAATAACCTGTGGCTTTCAATTTTCTGTCAATATTTGCCACCGGATCTGTAGTCTTGTTTGGGAGACTCAACCGACGGATCCAGCCCGAGATCCCAAAAGACTAATTGTAGTGTCCACTGTGGCGGTGTTGAGACGATCAAGTCCCGATCCAGATAGGCTCTGGCATACTCTGGGGCTTCCCAATCTTTCGTACAGGAATCGTGGCTGGTTAGTGGAATGTCCTGCTCTTTGAGAGTCATTGACTTGCAGGCACCGTCATCACCAGTGGCCCCTTATCACCTCATTGACCCATTTGAACTATTGGAACTCAAACCGACTATGTGGGGGTTAACCCTAGACTACCCTCTAGAGAGTGCTGTCTGTTTGGATGCAATGACCACACTTTTGGGTTTGCGAGTAGGGAAAATGTCCGTGGACCATGAACCATTGTCTATCGATGATGACATGATTGCATGTCTCTTAACCTCTGTACAGTTCGTCTAATTTCCCAACTTGACCTAGTTGGTATATTCATTTCCCCTTTCCTCCGGTCTAAAAATTTTCACTTTAGCGTGAGATGGTCAAAATCATTGTGTCCTATTTCTCATTTACGTTTGTCGTTTCCTTTTCCTTCATTAATCTAGTATAGAAAACCGATATTTTCCATAGAAGTAATCGGCCAATTGTCTTGGGTACTGACCCTCAAGACTGTCCGGGGGAAAAGTGTCACGGACAACTATTAATGCGAATCGCAACAAATAAGCTAGGGCAAAGGGGAAGTTTTGAACACAAAATCTCATGCTGCGGCATATGTTACAAGCAAATTCATACTGCCATGTCAGCGGTGTCCCTCGAGCAATAGCCAAGTAGAAAGACCAATATGAAATGGTTGTCGCACAAGACTCAGCGTTAGGGTAAACTAAATCTCGGGGTTTGTGGATACCCTGAGGATCCTGGGTTTCGAACACCGGGAAGTCATCCCGGATCGTGAAGAGTGCTTCAGTCGGTAAAGTGTCAGGGTTTTGTGATTCCCGCCATTCTTGTAGTCGCTGAGCTAGTTGCTCGGCTTGCTCCTCGACACTGGATCCAAAACTCTCGGGGGAGCCACAGGGGGAAGAGGTTTGCGATCCATAGTATAGGCGATCCAGCTCCCTCCAGAGTCCTGGAATATCGGCTGCGATATCGAACAAATCATGTTTGTCAATTCGTGAACCGGTTTCGCTCCAGGGTATAGTTTTCCATTCTTCGTTGGTCAGAAACGTCCGTCGGTGTAAGATGGAGGAGATGATCTACTCTGACATTAGATCTGGACGGTTCTCAGTTTCGTTTGATGATTCACAACAATCATACCCATTGTAATCGCATATCCACATATATGGAGTGGCCCACATCTTTGCAGTGACGTGACGGAGTCCTCAGATACAATAAATCCAAGCCTCCCTGTTGGTGATTCCGAAGACCGTCCGTGGAGTTTCCCTCGTACATCTGGACCTTCGATCAGTGGAATGCCTCAGCATCCGAGCCTACTACATCAGCTCACCTCGATCATTCCAAATAGGGTGATCGCCACGAAGACCTCGTCCCGTAGACGTTCTGTCGGATCACGCAAGGCAGTTCCTGCCAGTCGCAAGGCACAGGTATATCGTACAAGGCCCGCGTGCATCGATTTCGGGTCCGATTGCAGTTTTCCCGTTAGGATGAAGGAGGTCGCTTCAATGGCTGCACATAGGAGTGGGGAACTAGCGCGGAGTTGAATGGCTTGTTCAAGCCACAAAGGGGTTGTGCGGTTTCCCTCAATGTTGGAACTAAGTACCTCTACAAGGGATTGTATGGATCGTTCGGTGTGGGTAAGTCGGAGAGGTTGCATATTACTATTGTTGGTAACGTGGGATTGGAGTTGGTCCAAACAGAGCAGCTTGTCTGAGTAGAGATCAGCACCGTCTGACATCGTCCAATTGAGATTGATCGCCACATACCATCGGGCTCCTGCTTCGGCAGCACAGCCTCCTGGCATGAAGAGGAGGGTGAGTTCTTGCGAGATGTCTTCGGTGACCGATTTTGCCGTTTCCCTCGAGACTTGGACGGGTTTAACGGAGGTGAGGTTATGTATACAGGGATATTTTGGGAATCCGGCAGGAGGGCAAGGATGCGTTGTTCTAGGAAGTTACGCCTCTGTTGCAAACGCCGCAGCAAATGTGCTTGTTCAATAAACCATCTATCCTCTAGAGTGACAGTATATTCACACTTGGATTGTCTCCCTCGTACACAACAAGCACTGCAGGGTCTGACATGATTGCACTATCCCAACCTTCATTAGTACCTAACCAACCGATGCACCAATAAGGACGGGACATAGTAGTTGGGGGGTGCTACCTTGATTTTCTGAAAATGGCATGGGATACAGGAGAGTACCGCACGTTGCTTTTTATTCCTTCGAGGTTCTGCGATAGGGTCCATGATCAAAGCTGCAGGTGCACGGAGGGGAGAGATCCGGGATGTTGGGTAAGAGGCATTTAGAGAAATGATACTAGTTAATCGCCATGCATCATAAGTCCTTTTGATAATACTTTAATGAGCAAAAAGGACACAAGTGAAAGTACTAAAAGTGTAATTGAAAAAAAAAAAAAAAAAAAAAAAAAAAAAAAAAAAAAAAAAAAAAAAAAAAAAAAAAAAAAAAAAAAAAAAAAAAAAAAAAAAAAAAAAGAGGGTAAAAGCAAAAGGTTTCCATTCACGGGCAAAAGGACCCAAGGCTTATGTTAAATTTAATAATGGATCCAGTTATTATCAAAGTGACATTTACGAAGCTTAGGGCCAAAAGGTGTCTACCACTAAAAAAAAAAAAAAAATAATAAGAGAAATCAAAAGAAATAAACCCAAGTAGGGGCGGGCCCTGAACTAAAGATCGGCGTTGTCCCTGGTCCAAGCCTTACACGAATCTGTCACATGGAGCAAAAGGCCTTTGGTATTTGACGGGATTTGCAAATTTTATTCATTTTTATTTATCCCAAGGGGACATACTTGTCCATGGATGCTCGCACCCTGCGCCACAAAAGGTGATAGTTATGTGAGTAGACAAATCCGGGACCGAGTCTCGGCCGGAATGCCCTTTGTCATAAAGAAGGAGAGGGAGAGGGAGAGAGAATGAGAGAGGAAAGGTAGGATACATTGTCCTTGTTCATAAAAAAAAATGCCTTTTTTTCTCCTTTTTAGGGTTTCACATATCAGAGTAAGCGAACAAAGGGGCCTCCTTGCGCGTTGACCCCCCCTAAAAAAATATCATTCAGTAAAGAATGCCATTGCGTTTGATCCTTCCTTGTCTTTCAGTCTCTGTTCTCTCTTCCCCTCTCTATAGATTTCGGTGCTGAGGAAAAGTACTTAACATTGTTAGATAGGGTTGGGGCCCACCCGGTGGCAAAATTGGTTTCTCAAATACCTTTCGCGGTTCCCTACTAATTCATTTGACTCTTCCTTATTTGTTAAGGTGTCTCTTTCCACCCCCTCCCTTTGCACTTGGCAAGTGGGGGGGTTTTACACAGTAATAAAGGTCTGGAGGTTTCTACAAGACTTGCCGATCAACAGTGACAATGACGGTTGCCTATGCGTTGGATGCAAATGCAGGTCAGATCAATCACTTGACGACTCAATTCAAACCGAGATGAGAAAGGGACTTGTCTCCATGAAGATATGAATGGACAGAGTGTGAACGGAACTGTCTTCATACAGCGTCACTTGCGTTCCCAATAGATTGCCATTCATTTTAGAGGTTCTTCAAAGGCTGTTCCTCCCCTAAAACCTAAGACGGGGTCAATTCCTCCGTAGACTAGTAAACCCTCCGTAGTCCCCTCAGTCTAAAGATGTGTTCCAACTAGAAGACTGGTAAATATCCTCGATGGTGTTATTCTTTGTTGTCTGGTCATGTATCTGGGCCAAAATAGCAAGTTAGACTAATCGTCTCTCACCGCTATATGTATTGATATTGTCAAAGCTTCAGATGAGTCTCATCAATGCTCATCGGTTTCGGTCGGGAAGCAATTGCAAAGCATCCACGACAGATTTGAACATGCTGTCAAATAAAGCAGCCGTTGGCCATGGAAGATAACAGCTTTCTGCAGAGATAAGGACCCCGAGTACCTGGTACAGGATAATTGCCATGAGGGAAGGAGAAATATGCTACTAGTTCGCATCTGAGCCACCTCGAGGTGCGGTATCATATCATCCCAGGGGAGAACTATCGAGGGACAGATCACACCGAGGGGATAGTACCTTTAGTGGAGTTCATAGTTCACTGACCCTCTCAAGCATGCTCCGACTCTCCGAGGGATACTATACTACTAATGTATGGACATGCATGCGTTTGTGGCTGAGCGCAACGACGTGTTAAGTAGCCGATCGGCACTTTTTAAAGATTAATAAAAAGGACCAAGACTATCTTGTACATAGAGCCAACTAGTGTGTTGTCTGGAATTAAATAATTCATTCATTTTTTATCATTTAGTATTATTATTATTTTTAAAAAATTCTTTCTGTTTAGATTTGACTAGTCAGCCATGTCTTTTTGGATACGTCCTCCATATGATTCCAGAAGTGTAAATGCGATGGTAGGACAATTATTGGCCAATGAGTCAATAGTTGCACCCTCGTTACCCTGTTATTAGTAGAGACTCGAGAGACAGTGTTTGTTGCTCCAAGTTGTATATTTTGTCAGCGTATGGCAGCGTATGCGCGTGACCTAAGCTTAGTAAGGCAACCATGTGATCTCAGTGTGGTATATGTAAACATCCCACAGATCCTATCTTTATAAAAATTCAAGCATTTTTACAACTTTATCTAGTTAGCTATAGTTCTATACCTCTACAGGTTATAAGTCTGGAGATTTATTTCAGAATATTTAAAATATTTTATTTATTTATTTTTCTGAAGCTATTCAGAACTTACTGATAGGTAGATATTATATATTTAAATCTTATTATTTTTATTAAATAATTATATTAATATAACTTTATTTTTTAATTATTTTATTAACTTTCTAAAAAGCTACAGACAGATAAAATTAATTTTATTATCTTTAATTACTAAAAAGTTCTATACAGATATAGTTATTTTATTTTATTAATTTTCTAAAGAATTACAGATAGATAAAGTTGATTTTATTACTTTACTGATTACTAGACAGTTCTATACAGATATAATTATTATATTTTATTTCTTTAAACTACTAAGGAGCTATTGCAGATATAATTATTATTATAAAAAATTTTTCTATTTTATTTTATCTATTTTATTCTATTATTAATTATTTTTATAATAACTAGAATATTTAATATTTCAAAACTTTTAATTCTGACAGGTACTGATTTATATCAGGTATAGAAAAAGATAATTATATTCTAGATAAAAATATATAATATATAATCAGTTGTTTCTGGAAGCTTTCTTTATTTAAATAAAATTAAATCTGGAACTATAATTTATATAATTTAATTTAGTTTCTTTACTGCCTCTATTGACTAAAATCTTAAGAAAATTAAGAAGTATAAAAAAAAATAGAAAAGTAGAATCTTTTTAATTAAAAAATAATTAGTGTACTCTGTTCAAGTATATTACTATCTATTTAAATATTAATTTTTAAAATAGAATTATTAAAAAAAAATATAGAATTATTTTAAAAATAAATACTATATTATTATTAATATCTAGTCTTTTAAAAATTATTATAATTTTATAAATACTAGATTTAATAACTGCAAAGATATTTAGAATTATATATTTAAAATAGTTACTATACTGAATAAGATTGAAACTACTCTATTACTAAATAAAACTATACTTAATATATTAAAAATTTAATTTTTTTTATACAATTTAAAAAAAATCTAGGCAGTATTTTTTATATTTTATTTCAATAGTTAATATAATAAATAGAAGATTTTATTTAATAAAATTATTCAGATCCTTGTTGTTGTGGGTCAAATAGATTGCTTCAATCTAAATGTGCCTTCAGACAAAAAGAAATAGCTGGAGAGCTCTTCCTTCTGTCTGCTGAAAATCCTTTTATTATACTAATATTACTAAGTAAGTATTGATAACTAATATATTGCAAGCAAGACCTCAGATATTGATTTAGTATCTAAGACTAAACTTTTTATATAAGGCCTTAGTGTTATGGGACCAAGGCCCTATATAAAAAGCTTGGCCTCAGGCACCGAATCAACACCTAAGGCCTCGCTCACAACATATTAGTTATCAATACTTACTTAGTGATGTTAGTACAATAAAAGGATTTTTAGTGGACAGAAGGAATAGCTCTCCAGTTATTTCTTCTTGTTTTAAGACATATTTAGATTGAAGCAATTTATTTGATTTATAATATTAAAAATAGTTTGTTTTTATAAAGTCCTAAACAGAGCCTGACTAGATATATAAACAGAATAGATAATATTTTACAGAAAATTATATAATTAGTACTACAGTATAAAAGTCTTAGACAGAGCCTGACTAGATATATAAACAGAATAGATAATATTTATAGAGAACTATATAATTAGTATTACTGTGTAAAAGTTCTAGATAAAGTCTGATTAAGTATATAAATAGAATAGACTATTAAAAAAAATATTGGAATAACAGAATAAATAGATTTAGAAATATCAGAGTTATTAACAGTATCTATAATAATATATAATAATAAAAATATATAGTTCTTTTTATAAAAGTTAATCTATATTTAAATAGAAATAGTAAGGTAAAAACAAGTTTTTGAAGAATAAATTAATAAATTATAAAAATATAATATAGCTTTAACAGTTAATAATAGAAAGGAACTCCTGTATCAGTATAAACTATATTTAAAATTTTAATTTTAGTATCTGAATATAGAACTGTTTAATAGAGAAGATAAATATAATTATAAACTATTTAAATTAAATATATATATAAAAATAATTATTAACAGAGATTACTACTCTACAGATTTTAAATAAATTTTTTATATCTATAGCTATTTATATAAACAGACAGTTTAATAGATTTTTCTATAGATTAGCTTCCAGAATTTAGAGACTATATAATTTAAAAATTTATTTATAATTATAGACAAAGCTTTCAGAGATTTTAATATTTAGAGAAAAGCTCTGAATTAAGTTAATATAATAAAGTAAAGATAAATAGAATTTAAAAAATTTTTAAATAATTTTAATAAAATCTTACTTCAGATAGAAGATTAAAACTAATTAAATAAATAAAAAAAAACTATACTGGATACTGCAGTGAACTGGAAGATTATTAAAAAATTAATTAGAATTTTATAAAAGTTTATTTATAAAGACTACTATAATTAATTATACTATATAAATTATAATTTAAATAGAGTCTTTTTCTTTACTAAAAAAAGCTATATTTATATTTTTTTAGTACAGCAGAAATTAAGTCTGGAATTAATAGAATAGGAATCTATTAAAGTAGCTGCTATATAATAAACTCTATAGATATTTTTTAAAAAAATATAAAAAAGATAGAAAACAGAAAATTATTTTTACTGTAGATATAAAGATTATTTAATTTAACAGTGTCTTTTTAAATCTGTTATATAATTAATAAAAACAGCTGTAGTAATAATTACTCTATAAAAATAGAAAAATTAAAATAATAATTTAAATAAAGACTCAGATTCAGGAAAAGAGAAGGTCTAGTATAAAATTATATATTTAAATAGAAAATTCTGATTAAAACTAAAAATAATTAAAAAAATTTTAAAAAAAATATATATTTATATATTTTTTTTTATTAAAAACTATTATTGATTTTACTGTAAATTTAAAATATTTGATCTATAGTATTATCAGTAAAATATTTATTAAAGAAAATAATCTATTAATTATTAATATTAACCCTAGACCAGTATAAAGAATCTCAGGTAATAAAGTACTTATTTATTTAATTATATAAATAAAAATAGATATTGGTCTTTATACAGAAAAAAAAATATATTTTTATATAATATCAGACAGTCTTAAATATAATCTAATTTTAAAGAAAAGCTGGCTGTTCTGTTATAATAAAATTTTAAAATCAGATTGGAAACAACTGTTTTTATATACAACTAAGTCTAAATTAAAAAATATACTATATCTGCAATATATAAATACAAAATCTTTATCTATTATAAAAATAGGGTTTAAAGAATATTTATAAAAAAGATTTAAAAAAAAAGTAAAAATATTTATAGTTTTACTAGCTGATATCTAGAAAACTCTTTAAATAAAGAAACCAGTTAATTTTAATATAATATTTTTAAATTACTATAAAAATTTTCTGTTTTTTTTTTAGTTCAAGAATACAGAGAAATTATTGTTTTATAAAAAAAAAGATATTAATTATAAAATTAAATTTATATATCTAGATAAAAAGAAATCTGAGATTCTGTAAAAACCTCTCTACAGTATATTATAAAAAAAATTGACTGTTTTATAATTAGAATTGACTAAGTTATTAAAAAAAAACTTTATATAGATCAGTTATTTACTAGTATCAGCTTTAATACTCTTTATATAAAAATCAGGAGGAGGATTAAGATTCTGTATAGACTATTAAATATTTAATATAATTTTTTAAAAAAATTAGTATTTATTACTTTTAATCTATAAGATACTGAATTAAATTAAGAAAATAAAATAATTTACTAAACTAGATATATTATCTATTTTTTATAAAATCTATATTATAAAAAGTTAAAAATAAATAATAGCTTTCTGTATACAATACAGGCTATATAAATAGTTAATAATATTTTTTAAATTAATAAATATATTAAATACTTTTCAGAAATATATTAATTAAATTTTATATAATTATTTAGATAAGTTCTGCTCAGTATATATTAATAATATATTAGTTTATATTAATAAAGAAATTAAAAAGTACTGTAATTATATATATAAAGTATTACAGAAGCTATAAAAAACTGATTTATTCTTTAATATTAAGAAATATAAATTTAAATAGAAAGAGATTCTCTACTTTAGATTTATTATTAAAGCAGGATAAAGTATTAAAATAAATTTTAAAAAAATTAAAATAATTATTATATAGAAGAATCTTAAATCAGTTAAAGCAGTACAGAGCTTTTTTAATTTTATAAACTTTTATTATAAATTTATATTAAAATTTTTAACTATTATATAACTATTTATCTATCTGATAAAAAAAAATCAATTATTTTAATAGACTGAGAAATATAAAGCAAGTTTTTAATTATTAAAAAAGAAGTTTATAACTAGATCTATTCTCTGCTTTTTTAATTTAAAATATATAATAGTAGTAGAGACTGATTTATTAGAATATAATATAAAAAAAATACTTTTTCAGAAAAATAAGAAGAGAGAACTGCACCTCTGTATTTATTTTTTTAAATAAAATATTTTAATTAAATATAATTATAAAATCTATAATAAAGAACTATTGGCAGTTATATAGTATTTAAAAGTATAAAATACTGAGTTATGATTAATTTTAAAATTTATAATAATAACAGATTATAAAAATTTAAAATATTTTTTTAAATTCTGTAAATTTACAGAGAAATATATAAAATAAAGTCTGTTTTTAAGCAGATTTAATTTTTAATTAATTTATCAGAAAGAAATAGAAAATAAATAAACTGATATTTTTTTATAATAGGAATAGAATATATTGAGTAAATAGGATTTCAGAATAGTATTCTGTATTATATAAATCTTCTGTAATTTATTACAGAAAAACTATATAGATTAATTTACTGCTGCCCCAATATAATTATAAAAATAGAATATTATAGATAACAACAGTTCTGTTAATAATTGGGTCTATAGAATAATAGTAAATATAGATTATTAGATTTTAAAGAGATTTATATAGAAAAAAATATAGAAATTTTTTTTAATCTAAAGTTAAAAATCTTTTTAAATAAATATTCAGTAGAGGGGGACTGGGTCTACTTTAAAAAAAGATAATAGATATTTAACTATAAATCTTTCTGTATAAGGCTAATTTGAGATAATTATAATTTTTCTATTATAGAATATTCTGATTAAGAACAGATTTATTTTTTTTTTAATTAATAATACTTCTAGTCTAATATATTTTAAAATATAAAAAGATATATTCAGAACTATAATATATATAGTTGTATAAAATTATAGAAAGAACTAAAACACAGATTGCTAAAACTACTACTGATTTTTAATTGATTCTAGTAAAAACTAACAATAGATTTTATTATTGATTTACTAAAAAATAAATTATATATAAATTTTCTAGTAATTATAGATAGATTAATAAAAAAGATAATTCTTTATATAATAAAGAAAATAATAGTAGAGGCTACAGTTAAAGTTTTATTTAAAACTGTTCTGAAGTTATACAGTCTACTAAAATCTATAATTTTAGATTGAAATATACAATTTATAAGTTATATATAGAAAAAAGTTTATAATTTAATAAAGATTATTTAACACTTTTTATTAATCTACTATTTTTAAATAAATAGAGCAACAGAATATATTAATAGTATTGTAGAAGCCTATTTTAAGATTTATATAAACTATAATTAAATAAATTAAATAAATCTGCTGTTTTTAACAGAGCTAGTAATCAACAGCTATACAAATATAATTATTGGATTTTTATTATTTTTTTTAAGTTATAGATATAAATTAAATATAGTTCTTTAAATAGTAGTTTGGAGTTCAGACCCAGATATTATTGTTTTAAGTTCTGTTTAATAAAAAAATATAATTATATAGAAAATATATAATATATTAAATTAAATCTAAGATATAATAGTCTATATACAACAGAATACAGAGAAATAGATAAATAAATCCTGTTAAACTGCACCTGTATATTAAAAAGATAATTAAATATAATTAAATCTTAGAAATATCTGAATAAACTATTTTAACTAGAAACTGGATTGGAAAAATACAAAATATATTATTTTAAAAAAAATAGATTTATATGCTGTACAGTTTAACATCTTAAATAATATTTATTCTGTTTTTTATATAGATCTACTCTACTCAGTAGTTAATAATATATTATTATTGTAAATACAGAGGGATATATAATTACTATCAGTAATAGTAAATAAAAAAAAAGAATATAAAGTAGAAGAGATTCTTGATAAATAATATATAGTAAAAAAATAAAAAAAATAGTTATAGTATCTTGTAAAATAAAAAGGCTATATAAAACTAATTTGGGAATTAGCTTTGATTCTAGATAATAAAAAAAAAAAAAAAAAAAAAAAAAAAAAAAAAAAAAAAAAAAAAAAAAAAAAAAAAAAAAAAAAAAAAAAAAAAAC
Organism: Aspergillus avenaceus; assembly: GCA_009193465.1. NCBI lineage: Eukaryota > Fungi > Ascomycota > Eurotiomycetes > Eurotiales > Aspergillaceae > Aspergillus > Aspergillus avenaceus. Next base: position 30,283 of record ML742325.1, read on the forward strand.
ATTAAAAAAAAAGGGGGGGCTACTGTTATAGGACTAAGGCCCTATATAAAAAGCTTAGCCTCAGATACTGAATTAATATCTGAGACTTTACTCACAATATATTAATCATCAATATTTACTTAGCAATGTTAGCACAATAAAAGGATTTTCAGCGGACAGAAGGAATAGCTCTCCAGCTATTTCTTCTTGTCCTAAGGCACGTTTAGATTGAAGCAATCTATTCGACCCACAACACTTAGTCCTATAACAGTAGCCCTCTTCTTTTTTTTAATATTTTTTTTTAAAGCTTTTATACTATAATATTAAAGCTATTGATCTATTGTGTCTGCTATCTGCCAGTAGTTTTAATATTATCTAAAACTAAAGCTAATTTTTAAATTAATTTTATATAGTTTTTTTATTTTATAAAATACTATAATTATCTTTTTTATTCTTTTACTGTATATTACTTATTAAAGATTTCTTCTATTTTATATTTCTTTTTTTTATCTACTATTATTAATAATAATTATATATTCTTCTATATTTATAATAATAGTATATTACTGGCTGCTGGGTAGAGCAGATTTATATAAAAAATAGAATAAATATTATTTAAAATATTAAACTGTACAGTATATAAATTTACTTTTTTTAAAATAATATATTTTATATTTTTTTAATTTAGTTTCTGGCTAGGGCAGCTTGTTTAGATATTTTTAAAATTTAACTATATTTAGTTATTTTTTTAATATATAAATATAGTTTAATAAAATCTATTTATCTGTTTCTCTGCATTCTGCTATATATAAATTATTATATTTTAAATTTAATTTAATATATTATATATTTTCTATACTATTATATTTTTTTATTAAATAGAATTTAAAATAGTAATATTTAGATCTGAACTCTGAACTGCTGTTTAAAAAACTATATTTAATTTATATTTATAGCTCAGAAAGAATAATAAAAATCTAGTAGTTATATTTATATAGTTATTAATTATTAACTCTGCTAAAAGCAGCAGAT
>ML742326.1:0-31111 GCA_009193465.1 Aspergillus avenaceus
TTCCCCCTTTTCTCTGATTTTTGATTACATTTTTTATTTTTTTAATTTAATTTGTGCTATTTGGTGTGATGTGATTTGATTTATTTCCCCGCTTTTGTGTGTTTTCTTTTGCTGGGTTAATTTTTTATCTTATCGTCAATTTTGTTTTTGTTTTCCCGCGACGTCACCGGCAAAGTGGAGGAAACTTCCACTTCACTCTTTCCCACTTCCAGTGCAATTCGGTCATGCTCAGACCCTTTCTAGTCAACTGTATCAGAACTCTTTAGATAGACCTTGCAAGACTTTCCGCACTATCACCACCAAGATGCCGCTGGCGCCCTCATCTGATCCGCTAGTGTGGATCGATTGCGAAGTATGCTTTTTATTTTTTTTTCTCTCCCTCGCGGCAAGAGTGCAATGCCTAATTCGGTCTCATAGATGACAGGTCTAGACCACGAACGGGACCAGATCATACAAATCTGCTGTTTCATTACGGATGCCAACTTGCAAGTTCTCGAGCCCCATGGTTTCGAAACGGTCGTCCATGCCCCCAAAGCTGCCCTTGACAGTATGTCGCAATGGTGCATTGACACCCACGGTCGCACCGGTCTAACTGCCGCCGTCCTCGCCTCCACCGTCACTCCCGAGTCTGCAGCTGCCAACCTTCTCGCCTACATCCAGCGACATGTACCGCAACCGCGCACGGCGCTGTTGGCCGGCAATAGTGTGCATGCGGATAAGGCGTTTCTTGCGCGGGGGCCCTACGCGAAGGTCCTCGAGTGGTTACATTATCGCATTCTAGATGTTAGCACATTGAAGGAGGCAGCGAGACGGTGGGGAGGGCAGGAGCTTCTGGCGGCGGTTCCAGAAAAGAAGGAAGTCCACTCGGCAAAAGATGACATCTTGGAGAGCATTGCGGAAATGCAATTCTACCGGGACAGACTGTTTGGAGGGCGATAGATAAGTGGGAGCTAGTGTCTGGTTAAAGTGACGATCAGTGGTCGCAACAGCGTTCCTGGCCATAGAAACGGCATCCAGATGGTTTCATCATGGTCTTACCACGAGAACCATACTCTCATGGTAGGGTTCCTTGCATGGTAAAAAGCTCGAAGAAAAAGGCTATTGTTTACTAAGAGCGATTCGAGCACCGAGCTTTCTCGTCCGAGGGACAAGAAGAGATTTGTTTTTTTTTATCACTCTCATTGATACTATCTTGAGACTGGTGATATACAGTTCTTTTTCTATTACCAACAATGCATCATTGAGTAGTCATCAAGTGGTAGGGTGATATAATGGTAATTAGAATCATTAGGATACGGCGGAATTAGGGCTAAGGAAGGTTTATGTTGGTGATCGAAGGTCCGGATTCTTTTCGTCTACATGTACAGTGACTCCATGCACAGCAGACTAGTCCATTGACAAGTTGGAGCTGGTGAGGTGGCTAGGGTAGGACAGGGGCAAAGGATTGAGTATCTTTGGGTTGAACCGGAGATAGCGGCCCAATAACCACGGAAAGGTGATTCCAAGGTTTGAAGCTTGCAGCTATAGCTCTGGATGAAACCTGCCCAACCAAGACCACCAAGACATGGAGGGGCAATTCTGCCCTGAGACCTTTTTTTCAAACTAGCGGAATTTACGAAAAAAAAAGCTTCAGCTGAAGTCAATTATTATAAACAGTTAATGTAAAATAAGAAGAATGAAGAAGAAAAAGGGGGCGATATTAAAGAGAACGACGATCTATTTATAAATTAGTATTAATCTATCGAAGGACGAATGGGTTTGAGAAGTGGAGACATTTACAGTCATGTTTGAAGTGGAGAAAAGAAGAAATAAAAGAAAATAATAAATAATAATAAGATTGTCTGTTTTGTCTGTTTTGCCCGGTTTGCTGTAGTTTTGCCCCTCCATCTGCATTTCGTCCCTTTTTTCTCTCTCTTTCTTTTCTTTAACCCCTCCCCTCTCAAACTATATAATAACCCCCTCCATTCTTCTTCCCTCTCCCGTCTTTGTGAAATCTTTACCCCTCCTCCCTTTTTCCCGTCTATCCTTAACCCCACCACAATGTCGGTCCAGACCGTCTCCATCCAGCCCTTCGGAGATCAGAAGCCCGGAACGTAGGTTCTCTCTCTCTCTCTCTCTTTCTCTCTCTCTCTGGTGACATCTTGGGCTAACTGGTGCAGTTCCGGTCTTCGTAAGAAGGTCAAGGTCTTCCAGCAGGATCACTATTCCGAATCTTTCATCACTAGCATCCTCCTCTCCATCCCCGAAGGCGCTGAGGGCGCTTTCCTCGTCATCGGTGGTGATGGCCGTTTCTACAACCCCGAAGTTATTCAGAAGATCGCTAAGATCGGTGCCGCTTACGGTGTCAAGAAGCTTCTTGTCGGCCAGAACGGCATCTTGAGTACCCCCGCTGCGAGCAACTTGATCCGTGTCAGGAAGGCCACCGGTGGCATCCTGTTGACCGCCAGTCACAACCCTGGTGGTGAGAACATCTCAGACCTTTTGAACAGCTGTCCATCATGCTAACTCGACCCACTCCGTAGGCCCCAATGCCGACTTCGGTATCAAGTACAACCTGGCCAACGGTGCTCCTGCCCCCGAGACCGTCACCAACAAGATCTACGAGGCCTCCAAGACCCTTACCTCCTACAAGTACGCTGAAATCTCCGACATTGCCATCTCCACTGTCGGCACCAAGACCTATGGCCCATTGGAGGTCGAGGTCGTTCACTCGACCGCCGACTACGTCACCATGATGAAGGAGATCTTCGATTTCGAGCTCATCAAGGAGTTCCTCAACTCCCACAAGGACTTCAAGGTGCTCTTCGACGGCATGCACGGTGTCACCGGCCCCTACGGCGTCGACATCTTCGTCAAGGAGCTCGGTCTGCCCGAGAACAGCACCATCAACTGCGTGCCCAGCCCCGACTTCAACGGCGGCCACCCGGACCCCAACCTCGTCTATGCCCGGGATCTGGTTGAGGCCGTCGACAAGAACGGCATCCACTTCGGTGCCGCCAGTGACGGTGACGGTGACCGTAACATGATCTACGGTGCCAACACCTTCGTCTCCCCCGGTGACAGCTTGGCCATCATCTCCCACCACGCCAAGCTGATCCCCTACTTCCAGAAGCAGGGTGTCTACGGTCTGGCCCGCTCCATGCCCACCTCGGGCGCCGTCGACCTGGTCGCCAAGGTCCAGGGTCTTGAGAGCTACGAGGTGCCCACCGGCTGGAAGTTCTTCTGCAACCTGTTTGACAACAAGAAGATCTCCATCTGCGGCGAGGAGAGCTTCGGTACCGGCAGCAACCACATCCGTGAGAAGGACGGTCTCTGGGCCATCGTTGCCTGGCTCAACATCATCGCCGGTGTTGCCAAGCAGAAGCCCGAGGAGACCCCCAGCATCGCCTCCATCCAGAACGAATTCTGGCAGACCTACGGACGCACCTTCTTCACCCGTTACGACTACGAGAACGTCGACAGCGACGGCGCCAACAAGGTCGTTGCCGAGCTCGCCGACCGCGTTGCCAACAAGGACAGCTTCGTCGGCTCCACCGTGTCCGGCCGCAAGGTCGTCGACGTCGGCAACTTCTCCTACACTGACCTGGACGGCAGCGTCTCCAAGAACCAGGGTCTCTACGCCAAGTTCGACGACGGCAGCCGCATCATCGTCCGTCTGTCCGGCACCGGCAGCAGCGGCGCCACCATCCGTCTGTACATTGAGAAGTACGAGGGCGACAAGAGCAAGTTCGGCCTCGCCGCGTCCGAGTACCTCAAGGATAACGTCGACCTGGCGCTGTCCCTGCTCAAGTTCAAGGAGTACATTGGCCGCGAGGAGCCTGACGTCCGCACCTAGAGAAAGAAAAATATCACGTACAGAGTACAGTTCATAAGGGCGGTTACATAACGTACAGAGTACAATTTACGATGGACAGTTTACTTTTAATAGCATAGCATAATCATTCCATAGCAATTCATGACCGGTTCGTTAATTGCATCACTCATTACAACCCAATCTGCAACTCCCAGTAAAAAGAAGAAAAAAATCACTCACAAGAGGACCCAGTCCCCAACGCCTCAAACAATTTCTCCTCCCACCACTCCTTCCACCGAATCACCTTCTCCTCCCTCCTCGCCTCCTCAGCAGCAAACACAACAGCATGACTCCTCACCGCTTCTTCAAGCGTACATCCCACATGAACCCGCTGAGCCCTCTCCACCCCCCACCCACAATTAACAACCGCATCAACCGCCCTCACAAAACTCCTAGCAAGCCCATAATCCCCGCCACCATGCGACTTCTCCTCCACCGGCTGCCTGGGCACATCCACCCTCCTCTTCTCCCCGTTCCCAAACGTATAAATCTCGATACTCCGCGAATCATACTCCACCTCCCCGAGAGTGCCGTAGACCCTGCCTCTCCGCTCACACTGTTTCTCAGTCGGCGCAATCATATGAAACACCGCTGTCTTGGCCCGTTTTGAGCCCCCCTCGTCGGACCAGGTGAGGGTCACGATCTGGTCGTCGCATACTGTGTTATCGGATTCGTAGACGCAGCGGCCGTACCAGGGTCTCTGGGCTATATCTTTTGCGACGGTAGTGGAGACATCGTAGTCTTCTGAGAGGCGGGAGAGGAGGTGCGATCTTGCGGCTTCGGGGTTGTGGCGGAGGATGTCTTCGATGTCCGGGCAGACGATGTTAACCGGCCACTCGTGGAGGCCCTGCGAGAGGTGGCGGTCCGCGTAGATGGCGACGGCGTTGTAGTTGCAGGACTGTGCAGCGGCGCAGGTAAGGCAGTTTGTGGCGGCGCCGGCGAGAGAGGGTTTCCGGGCGCGGTGGAACTGCGTCAGGGTTCCTGTTGAGGTTATGAGGTGCGGGAGGTGGGGTTTGTCATTCTCTGGGTTTGATTCGGGGGTTGATTTAGAGCTGGAGTTTGTAGGATAAGTGTTTGAATCACAGGACGGCGAATCAGACTCCGAGGCCAACGGATCGGGAACTAAAGGCGGCGATAACGGCGACGAAAGCAACCAGAGAATAAAGTCCAGATCGTGGCATGATTTCGTCAACAGCGATCCGTCGCCTGTGCCGGTCTCGTGGCGCCAGTTGCCGCGCACGTAGCTGTGCGCGAAATGCCACCATCCGATGGGCTCGCAGTGTTCGAGGGAGACGATGTCGCCGATTACGCGGTCTTGGAGGAGGAGGCGCCGCAGGAGGATATTGTGCGGACTGTAGCGGAGGACGTGGCCTATGCTGAAGATTGTTTTGGGTTGGATTTCTTTATCTTTATTATTATTACTTTCACTGTTGTTGGTTGTGGTATCGCTGTTTATATCGGTAGTGGCAGGGGTGGTATCAAGTAAAGCCCGATAAACAGTCAAACAATCGGAAAGCGACAAAGCCAGCGGTTTCTCGCAGAGGATGTGAAGATGCAGCGGGGCGAGTGTTTGCAGGATCTCAACGTGCGTTTCGTCAAGCGTGCAGATGAAGACGCCGTGGACGCCGAGTGCCGTCTCCGTAGAAGTAAGTGTAGAAGTACTATCCTGTTTGCGACGCTTAGTTTCCCAGCGGAGCCAGTCGCGCCAGTCGGCGAACTCTTGTCCTTCGTTTGGGGTGCCGGCGCCCCAGATATAGTTGCGGCCGAATTCCTGGCGCTTGAAGGTGTGGGGTTCGGCGACGGCGTGGATGATTCCTGGGGTTGCGTTTGTGACGGCTTGGGCGTAGGCGTTGCCTCGGGCGCCTGCGCCGATGACCAGGAAGCGGAGGGTGGTTGAATCGGGCGCGCCCATTGTGGTTTGTATTTGAATCGAGGAGTAGGGTGAGGCGGAAAGGTATTGAAGGAGTCAAGGAAGGGGAGGTATAATATTATGCGACCATCTTTAATCCGAGAGTACTGATTGGTCGACCCGGTTATGTCACATTCCCAATCCGAATGATCTTCTGCTGATCAGATCAAGTCTACTTTAATCGTCTTGACATTCCCCACCCTTTTTATCTGGAAACACTTGCATATTCTGCTTTGTTATTATCTTGCTATTTCTTGTTATTTTCATTATCCCACTCAAGAGAAATCTTCACATACGAAGGAATGACAGCACCACAGCACATTAGAATAGACAACAGTGAACTCAATTCGGGGTATCCATATAAAGAAACAAACAGTACAGTACAAAATGAAATCAGGACCGCAACTGCAGTCAAAAGACCTACACCACTGAGGTCAAGGTCGGTAATGAAAGAAATGCGCAAGCGATCAACATATGTACAGAGCAAAGCTCCGGTGATATATATCCAGGCTGGATGCTTGCCGAGGTCAAAGGAAGGTAGAAGGTAAAAGGCAGACAACATCATATACTTTCAGTAAATCGACTGCCTCGGCTGCCATCGAAGCTCGGATGGCTTCGCCCAAGGACATCGGGTCGCCTCGGCATTGTGGGCGAAAGCACCCCTTGTGACACCTGTATTGCACGGGAGACTGAGGGCTCGTTCGTCAAGCTGGCAGCAGCGGAACCAGGCACGGGTGTCCTGGCAGGGGAGGGCCGAAAGATCACGATGGGATCTGCTTCCTCAGTCTCCCGGGTATAGCTCGCGTCCAGCGGCATCCCGTACGGCACGGAAGGAGGCGGTTGGGACGTAGGCGAGCGGGGGAGAACGGGAGAAGTGGGTGAAAAACTCATGCTTGGTTCGGACACGGTTGGTGATCCTTCAGATAAGCCGCCCCCATATCCATCCCCTCCCGACTGCAACACCGAGGGAATCTTCCTGCCGGAGATCTTCTGAAAGCCACGTTCACTGGCGCTTGAGTCCAACGTGCTTTCGGTATGAGTGGACAAGCGTGACTGTCTCCAGCGCTTCATAAACGCTGGCGCAAAGTACGACGCTGTGAACAAAGGGTCGTTACTAGACCGCCGTGAAACCATATCTGTCGACCTTGTGACAGACGCTGCGCCAACAGCGGTACCAGTCATATCGCCGGGTGGGAGAACCTGTGAAGCTCGGTGTTGGTTCGTTCTTCGTCGTCGGAGCAGGAGGACTGCTACAAGCACCAGCACCATAGCGCCAGCAACACCACCGACCACTCCACCAGCAATCTTACCCTTGGTTTGGCTGTCTAGGGCATTGGAGCTTTGAGAAGCAGAGCCTGTTGCCGAGGGGGTCGATCCCATGGTCAAAGTAACCTGTCCAGTAGCTGTCGCCTGCGATCCACCACCCCAGAAATATGTGCCTGCATCTCCATCTCCACTGCCAGATATCGAAGTCACGGCTGAGAATTCAGATGTGGTGGAATCAGTAGATGTGACGGTTGAGGACGTTGAAGACGTCGAAGACGTTGTGCTAGAGCTCGAGGTCGAACTTGAACTAGAGCTTGAAGACGATGTACTTTGGGTTATGCTAGACGTAGAAGACGCTGTCGTATTCGATACTGCAGTGCTAGATGCCAGAGGTGTGCTAATTGATGTGTTAAGCGACAGGGGTGTCTGTGAAGACCCAATGATGGAAACGGAAGATATTATAGAAATTGACGTAGGAGTACTAGACGGTTCAGGGCTCGTTGTCGCGGACGCAGTATCCGCCGCTGGAGTGGACGAGGCGGGAGAAGCGGTCGCGGAGTCCTCAGAGGTTGTAGCTGTAACGGCCACAGAGCTTTGGTCAGTAGCAGTCTCGGGGACAACAGACTCGCTGGCACTATTTGCGTCGGGGGACATGGCTGCTGTGCTGTCAGATGTTGCTTGCAAATCCTCACTGATGCTTGCCGTGGCTTGCACCGGTTCCCGAATTTCTTCCGATGCTGCAGTTGCGGTTTCGGCCTGCGCAGCGTCCTGCGCTTGTCTCTTTTTGTCTTTCGCATTGTGCACAACTGTCCCGTGGATCGCTACCGGCTCGCCGTGATCGTGGTGCGCATCATCGTGACCAGCTGTCGACCTATTAGTCCTCTTCGTCACTCTGCTAATCCTGAGGTGCCTATTGCCATGATGGGCCATCCTGGATGGGCCCTTGTCCCTGTTTGCCCAATGATCCTCTCAAATAAAATCGCCTGAGCGTAAATCGCACCAACGGGGTAATTTTATCGTTCCGAGTAACCGAGGGTACGTCACGGTAGCGGATCGAAAACCGCAGGGAAAGATCAAAGAAAGGTACGGTGCCTGCCTGCACGACACAGAGATGCCTGCAAAAAGATGCGAGTTTGAAAGGAGTGTAAAGAATAAGACCGCCGCTAATCGAATGAGCGAAGAGGGTTCCGGCTGCTGAAGCGTAATAGCAGAAGATAGAATGATGAAAATGATCGAAGGAACGATTAGTCGTTACTACAAGAACGGCTTAGGCTTGCCCAAGCGGGGAGCTCTCGCATATAGCAGAGCCTATTTGATTTTGTAACCAAGGAGTGGACGTCAGCTGCAGAGAAGAGCCGACAAGTTCAAGCGTATTAAAGGTGAAACAAGTTCGAGATGCATGGAAACCTGCAAAAAACGGTTGATAAGACACTGATTTAGCCATCGAGAGCCCGAGAGGCAAGCGTGAATCGAGGCGTCGAATAATATGAAGAAGAAAAAAAAAAAGTCGAAATGGTGGGATGGCAAAAAAAGAGAAAGAAAAAAGAAAGAAAAAGAACAAGACATATGCCACTGGAGGAATTTGGGGTATTTTGGAAGACAGTTCAATTGTATTGTGACACCTGAGCTTAAACGTACCTTAAGGAATGAACGAAAAGAAAAGAACAGGAAATGAGATTTACTTTTTTTTTTCCCGATTTAGTCAATGCTTTTTTTTTCCCTTTTTAAAAAAACCCCCAATCCTTTGATATACTCCCAAGCTTTAATCCATACTCATGGCAAGAATTGAAGTAAAAAAGATTCGAAGAAAAGAAAATAAACTGACAGAAATCCTTAACGACGTGGTAACCTCGAGAAAGATGATCGTCAAATTTATTTCCGTTTCACTTTTTTTTTCCTGCTTGGTTGCGGGATCCACGCTGACACCGGACCCAGTCTTGTCTCTCGCTTGTTCCAAACCGTCCCGTGGTCGAGGTCAGTTCACGCGGTCCGGCTTTCCACCCTCCGGGAAGGTGAAAAGATTGTAAGATATAGGCCCGGGCAGTACCTCCTTAGTCCTCTAAAGAGTGAGGACGAAAGAGAGATGCGGGGGTGAGGAGGGGGGAAGCGATAAGGAGAAGAGGGAAAAGAGGGACGAAGAAAGAGAGAGAGGGAGAGAGAGATAGAGAGAGGGAGAGAGGAAAGGTGAGAAGTGAGGAGACTGAGGTTTGAGGGGGGGGGGGAGAGAGAAAGAGAGAAACGATGTGACGATGAGGGCGGCAGAGATTCGATCAGGCCAGACCTAAGAATAACAACAACATCCTAGTCCTGTAAAGTTCGGCTGGGTTCGAAAAGGTCTTAGACTTGCAGTTGTCACTAGTGGTCACGAAACAGGGGTAATCCTGATTACCATGCAGGGCTTTTCCAAAATCAAATAATAAATAAATAAAAGAAGAAAAAAGAACTTGAAAAGAATACACGACCAAACCCCAAACTAGTGTTTACTGACCTTATACTGGAAATATAAAAAGAAAACAACTTCAACAATTGAAAACTTTGAAAGACTTAAAGAAACCAACTTATACCCATGTCGACATATACTCATCTCAGAGAAATAACTATAAGCATGGAAGATACAGCAACCAATCTCCTGGCGTTTTCCACGAACCCATCCAATTGAACACTTGTACCTCAGATCTAAACCGCAAAAAGGTGCATACATACATACACAATACCGGTTCTGCTGTACTACGTATGCATTGCGTACCCGAAATGACAACTTTTCCAATTTTGGCGACAGGCGATACTGTTTTTGCACTGGACGGGTACATTCATTGGATGAAATGGGGAAAAGCCAAGCCTGAGTTTAATGAAACGCTGAAGGGAAGTCTCACCCTCATTTTACTAGCCTTACTTAGCCCATTATTAGCTTTGAACGATTAATTGCTTTTTAATATATGTTCCCACCTTCCGCCCGCATTTGATAACGGTTAATTTGAATTTGGGGTGTTTTTTTTTGGATCTCTTGCAGAAATTGAGAGGGAAAAACAGAAATTTCATCCCGTCAGGTTCAATCGGCTTGGTAACAGGAACCCGAGAAAAAGAAAAGAATAAAATAATATAAAATAAAAAAGATTGAATCAGGCAAGGGAAAAACAAAGAAGAAAAAAAACACAAAACTAATCAGTCTACATTCAAACCCTGAAAGAAAATCAACGAAAGTTTGTTACGCCCGGAAAAGCATCTGCAGAAAGAACTATCAGTTATTGTGTAACTCACCAGGGGGGTACGAACCTACTTACATTTCAGTTGATTTGCTCTGAAGGTTCGGATTTTGAATCCCCCAAATCCGACTAGAAGCCTGAAAGAGAGAAGGAGAAACAGAGGGAAAAAAAAAAAAAAAAAAAAAAAAATCCAAACACAATATACCGTCATATTGACCCGGGACAAGCATTCCTATCTCTGATACTCCATCGCAATATCCACAGAACCACAACCCAGAGAGTAATCAACCAGAATGTTCTAGCCAACATCGAATCAGTGCGCCCCACGCGGCTTGGAATGTGTCACTTCCCTTTGACCACTATACTCCATTCAGTCTAACAACTGGATCCCCATTACTGAATAATACTAAATAATATCCAGTAATGCATGTCTCGTAAAGGGCTCCATCGATTATTACAGTGTACAATCAAAGAAAGAAAATTAAATAAAAATAAATAAATAAAATTCTGATCTTGTTTTCACCGGATAAATCATTCAGGAGGAAAATAATTATATGCAATCTTAGGAGCAAGGGGGTGTGTCATCAATGATCAACTAGTGTTTTGTCGATTTCCCGTTTGATCACCTCTAATAACGATGCAAGGTACCACACTTCAAAAGTTGAGATCCTTTCAACTTTGAACCATTCAATCTCTCTCCTACGGACCCAAATTTCCTCGTTCTGTGATTCTTGCCAAGTCTGCCGTGCAACCTTTGACAAGTAGTCCCGCCGATTCCCGATTGTTGTCGCCTTATAAAGGATACCATTCAACAAACTAAAAAAGAATGGGTTGACGGTTCGTATTACTTGTACAATGCCTACTGTCGGCTAACTCCCGTCTCTGGGTCCCCACTGCTATTTTTACATACCGCTGTGGCGTGTCCATCTCCCGCTTCTTCAAACCTCCATCACAAGGAATGGAAAATTCGAAGAATGCAGGAGCTTCTTTCATACCGCAGAGGTTCTTATCGGTGCACTCGGGTACAAAGATGAAACATAACAATGTACAAGTAGAGAACGATCTATTGGACTGAATTGCCCACAGATGAAATCACATGCCCTATCACCAACTGTACAGAGAACATAGCTTATGATCTTCTCACCCCCTTCTTCGTCTGAGTTGCCAAGCTCGCTTGGTTGTCACTTTACCGGTGAGAGGAACGGAGGGGGGGGGTCAGTTCAAAAGGCGAGCTGAAACCACTCATGCAACGCTGACCATACTTTGAGGGGGTATTAATAACGGACAGGCATCTCGGTGCCTTATTTTAAAATGTTTCCAGCTCCTCGGCGCCGCCCTCCGCTTCAGCAGGGATCTCAAACCCTTCCTGTTGACAATATCAGCTCTACTGTTCGGTGGCCGAGTAGATGCGGTAAAAGGTTCATCGTACCTCAGTCGAGTAAAGGATTCCTTGGATATGCTTCACCAAAGAGTCATCTTCCTTCTCCAGCTCGGGATCGGCCTCGATAGCGCTTTGCAGCAGAAGCTCGATGTCGCGGAGCTTGGCGAAGTAGAAGTCGCGTTCCTTTTCCAGACCAGCGATAGCCTCCTTCTGGGTCGAGATTTCCTGCTGCAGCGCGGTCACATTGGGTCCGCCGGCTGCAGCGACTCGCGGACGAGCCGCGGTAGTGGGAGTGGCTCCCCGGCGCGTAGCTCCAGCTGAGCTCGCACCTGCACGGGAGCCCCCAGTTGCAGCGGAGGGAGCACCAGAGGCCTTCCGGCGAGCAACAGCATCGTAATCACCACCAGGGTAGTGCTGGTCCCAATATCTCTTCGTCCACTGCAGGAACTCCAGGTTGTCCTGCATGCGGCATTTTGTGAGCTGCTCCACCGGAACTGGCTTGTCTACCTGGTGGCGAGCGAAGACGTCTATAGCAAGGTTCTATTAATACAACCAGCCTTTCTCCACGTAGGAACTATCCACCCAAGAACATACTCTGAAGCACCTTAAAATTTTGGAGGTAAGCGTATTCGGTGTTGACGTTGAACCTCACACGCGACATGGGAACATCCACTATAAGGCAGCGAGCCATTTGTTAGCCGCCCGAGCTCCCATCTGTCCGAAATATCACACTCACTGAATATCGAGTCGAAAACCTGACACAAGGCAGCACTATTGAGAACAACGCATCAGCGCATCTGTCCATATCCGTGGATCCAACTTGCAATATCAAAGCATAAAAACGAATCTCGCGATGATATACGACAGCTAATCCATCCTTCAAGAAAGGAATCCCACGTGTTCGGGAAAAAAAAGAATTGAAGTTCAAAACGTACCCTGTCCCACACTGCTCGATCTTGGTCAGGTTGAGCTGCAACAAGTTGTTGAGCCATCCGAGAAGTTCTTGCCTATGCGTGTAAAATGTGTTAACCATGAAGCTCTTGCAAGAAGCCTTTACCCCCCATGAATAACCTGAAGGGAGGGGGTAGGGAGGGGGGGGTGTTAACGCACCTGGATTCGCCCATGGTGGGGTATGTGATTTTAAATTCGAATTTGGTCGGGGGTTGTGGGATGAGTTAAGAGGTAGTAATGAAGTAGTGTACCCAATAAAGGATGATGGAATTGCAAAGATAAGCCTTTGTTTAGGCAAGGGGTAGTTAGATATGGTTAGAAAAAAATGAGGCAGAACAAACGTAGTGAGGATTGTTTTGTTGCTGTCGACAAAACCCACGGGACCATCACAACACTAAGGGGGTGTTGACCAATCACAATCCCCACTGCCCCTTTCCCGAAAAAAATGGGTGATTCCTCAGGCAGATGGCGGTCAGGATCGTCAATCGTGATCTATGGCCATCATCACCTTGTCTCAACTACGATGTTGATGTAACAACTTGTCATTCTCACGGTGCTAAGCATGGAAAAGATAAATAAAATATTGAAAATTAAATCTAATGATGGAAAAAAATAATAGCAAATACCAAGTATTATCATTTCAAAAGCCAACGCTCTATCGCTATCCCATTGAAATTATTTGAACCCCTTTGCGAAGCAAGTAAAACAAAATGCTGTTCAAGTATCCATAAACTCCCAAAAGCCCAACACTTTTTGTGTCTCAGCAAGAGCGCTCAGTGGTAGTTGTATGTCTAATACTACCACTGGTCTATTCTTCTAATAATTCGATACCGTCTAATCCATATCCAAAATCCATTATGACAGCTCGAGAATCCTGGCTAGTCGCCACAATGCGTCGATAGTCGGATTTCACACTGAGCATCCAACTGGTAGTCCAACCCGGCAAGTCGATAGACAACTCTCCAGACTGGGCATCAAATACCTTGACGCTCATATCATAACTGCCACTAACGATTCGCTGGCTCATGCTGTCCAGATGCAAAGACCGGACCAGTCCGACATGGCCTTGCAATTCATTGACCATCTCTCCAGTGTTTGCATCAAACTGGTAGATAGCTTGGTCGTTACCACCGGTGAGAATGGTTCTGGCATCGTCACTAAATTCAACGCATGCCAACCCACGGTCCTTGCTGTGAAATTCCTTCACACAGTGTCCGGATGTGATATTCCATAATTTCGCGACACCATCCCCGCTCGCAGAGACTATGAGGTCACCGCGCAGTTGAACTGCGTTCACAGGTCCCCTGTGTCCAGCAAGTCTCTTGACGAGAGCCCCAGTATGGCGATCCCATACGCAGATGGTCGTGTCTTTAGAGCAAGAGACTATGTATCGGTCATCAAAGCATACATCAAGCACACCTGCCCGGTGTCCTTCCAGGCGACGGATGGGCTTGTAGTCATTCTCGATGTCCCACACGATACAGGTGTAGTCTGACGACCCAGTCACCATAATCTCCTCGTCAAATTGAAGACAAAGGATGGATGCACTATGATATTCGGAGGTTTGTTCAACAGGAGTCGTAATCTCAGCCGACAATGTAGGAGGGGGACAAATGGTGAGAAACGGAGGCTTCCCGGCTGATTGCTGAGAGGGATTGTTGACAGGCCCAATGCCAGGAACATCTCCAGGGGGAGGTCCTATAATCTTACGACAAGGCCAAGGGTAATGAGCATCCCAGACTCTGATTGTTCGATCACGAGATCCAGTAATGATTTTGTCCCTAGTCTTTGTTAGTCTTGATTCAGTCATAACTGGTTTGGCGGACATACTCATCAAACTGTGCGCAATAAACGCTGTCTTTGTGCCCGTGGAGATAGATAGCAGCAGCCTTTCCTTCCTTCCACCGATGCTCCAAAGCGCGGCGGACGAGGAACATTCTTTTCCAGTCCTGGTTTGGAATGGTCTTTCCTAAACCAGCTGATTGTTTCTTCTTCCTGGCAATACCGCTAGGGCGACCATGTCCGTAGGTATGACGGAACACGTGTCTCCAGATATGCCGAGAGGATGCCTGCTCACTCCAAGCACGAGAGACTAATTCACATTGCATGAGGGACTGCGGGTCAAGATGAGTAAAAACATGTGACATGACCTCCGGTGGCAGGTATGCGACCGGATCTACCCGTAGAAAGGCCAAATCGGTATCAGACATTTCCGAACGATCACGCAAATCAATACCAATTCCACTTTCCGAATCCCTAGTCAGCCTTGTATCTGCCAGCTTATCCCTTTCAGTCCTTGCCATTTCGTTCTGAGCTGCGGCCGCCGCTCGAGCTGCGGCGCCAGCATAGATATCATTTAGAAAAACGGGGGACTCCATGCTATTTCCAGGAACTGGAACAGAATCCGGTGCAGTAGGTGCATAAAACCCTTGCAAAGCAGAAACACTATTGTGGGACGGCCGACGATTTATATTGGTGCCTTTGCACCATGAATGTCTGTTGCTGGGCGTAACATGCTGGTCATGAGTCAGGTCCTCGGCGTCATCCTGATGGTGATGGGACACATGACGAGCAGACTTGTTACGGAGTGTGACTGACAACCGACGGCCAAAAGCGCGCAAGCCGTCAACATGATGACGCAAACTTGAGAAGCTTTTGGCACCTCGGCGCCTGAGATTAGGCTCAGGGAAATGATTTGTCTCCTCCAACACCTGCCCTTCATCGTGAGGTGTGTCAACGGCGGTTAAACCAGACCAGACATCGTTGTCTAACTCGGTAGCGTAATGGGTCGACACGATGGCTGTTCGGGGCCGAGGCCTGAAAGACAGAGAAGGACGTCGGCGGGACTGCGCCCCAGAAAGTTCACGCGGTGACATCGTGTTGCAAACTAGGTGAGGAAGAGCTCAAGGGAGAAATAATGAGAGTGACGGGAGGTCAATGCAGATCGCCTTTATATTGACAGCGTAAAAGTTCCCTTTTCGTAACACCTGAAACACAATTCCAGGAAAACAGCAAGGGACGACGCGAGACAGTTGGCGAATTATGTAAGATCCAGGTTCATAGGCCCCTCCCTATGTGTTCTGTAACAGTGAAACTATGGGCGAGGCCGAACGACGTAAGTAAGGGAAACAGAAAATAAAGACAAGAACTCCTGATAAGAAACACCGTTCCACCCGGGATAGACAAAGAATGAGATATTAGATAGAAAAGAAAAAGAAACCAAGATGTCTTAAGATCAAGTAAGAGAGAGGGACATGAAAAAAGGAAAGATGAGGATCCAACGCACGTCAAAGAAATAAGAACAAGAAAAGAAAGAAAAAAAGAAATAGAAATAGCAACTAAGTAATACTCAAATATACTGAAAGTTGGGAGAGAAGAGGGAGAAAAGGGAGAAAACTTATCAGCAGGCGGTGAGAATGAATTTCCCAAAACAGTAAAATAACATTCGCCCCCCAGTACGATCGACGCTCATGAGTGGTCATAAATTTCCAACCATGAGGTAGATTGGTTGGGCATCATTGGACCAGAGGGAAATTAATCCACAGAACATGAGAAAACTTAAACCAACAACAGTCACACAGCCATGGATCCCATGTATTTTGCCCCCCCTTTGCATTAAAAACAATGCTTTTAATTCTTATTTTTGTTATTTTGCCTTGAGTGGCGGGGAACCAGAAAAAAAAAAATTTTCTTTTTTTCAGATGAAAGAATAAGGCAAAATTAAAATCACATAAAATACGAATAAAAAAATCATAAAAAACCAGAAAATAAAAAATTTAGACATCAATTATACACATCAGAATGATCCTCGTCTCATTCGAACTTGAAAGTATCCCAGAACGTACCAATTCGCCAAAAGGTCTACGCAAGTCTGACAAGTCAGCCCAACTTACAGGTGGCTAACATAATACAAGCAGGCAACAAATGCATTGTCTGTGTGCCTAAAAATATATCTTGTTTTTTCTACATTCTATTTCAATATCTTCAATCAAAAAAAAAAAAAAAAAATATCATTATTGCTGACCATTGTTAAACTTTTAACCCCTTTTTCTCGAAAAAAGAAGATCACTTTATAGATCGATCGACTCTATGGAAATCTAGCCCGGTGTAAGAAAATCTGCGTCCCGCCCCCGTGGGGTTTCTGCAAATCTTCACGATGATCCACTCGTGTCAAATTCGGGCACCTGCGCTGTCCGTGTCGTGTCATTTACTCAAAAGTTCCCTGTCTGACACGAAGAATGTCAATTCATAGGCCTTGATAATTTCCTTTCTTATCATGAAGTTATTATGTACCAAGTTTTTTTTTTTTTTTTTTTTTTTTTTTTTTTTTCTCTTTTTTTTTTTTTTTTTTTTTTTTTTTTCCCCTCTCCTTAAGTTACTAAATAGTAGAATATATATTTATGTGATATCGAGAAGCAGATTTCTTTTCAACTTCCCAACCGTACTACTCTGACAAGTATTGTCAACTTAAAATACTAGTATACGATACATATAGGATTGGAATTATGAAACAAAATTAATCCAAATCACTAGGCGAACAATTGTATACGCCAAGAATACCGGGTCTAAATAGTGCAAAGTATTCCCGAATCTCTATTCCTCACATAAACCTACTAGTACTGACCACTCGGCTATTAGTCTGTCTTCAAAAAATTACTGGTAGTCTGTTTCAGCCCGATTATTAAAACGCCCCTTGCGCTAAGACCCTAAATAATACGCCCGACTCGGGAATATGATTAATCGTGTATATATTATAGTATATTACTATCTCATAACTTCAAGACTTGGACATTACAAAACCTTAATGCTAGTCTTCTCAAGTATGGATAATGAGCGTAGTCTTAGTACTATATCTTGTGATATGCCATGGAAAGACTGTGAAGATAGCACTTTTTTTTGGTAAACAGCAAATCGCACAATATGATTGAAAAGACCAGGATAATTCATTAATTGTTAGGCATTGCTGCCAAACTATGTAACATAATTCACAAAGAAAATAAACTCAACCGAAGACCTTGTCATACCCAGTCATGGTGAAGCGGTAATGTACATCCCCCTTTTTCATGCGCAGCATTGCTTCCTTAAGACCTTCCTCACCAATCTGGAGCTCTTCCACCCATCCACGCAGACCCTTATCAGCGGCCAACTGGAGCATCTGCAACATCTCCCGACGACTACCCAAATGACTGGCTCCGATCAAGACTCCGTTACCAATCAAATTCTGTGCCTTGACAACCTGGCCTTCTTCCTCGGGAAGCCCGACGCTGATCCAGCGACCATGGACATCCATCATGGATAGATACTTGGCCAGATCAAAGCCTTCCGAAGAATTGGCGCAGTTGATGATAATATCAAACGAGCACCGGTGGGCCTTCTCCCATCCTTCCTCTGCAGTGGCAATGTATCCGTCCGCGCCGAGCTTGCGAGCATCCGATTCCTTGGCACGAGACCGGGAAATCGCCCAGGTTTCCGCCCCGAGCGCCTTGGCAAACATAATACCAAAGTGTCCGATACCGCCCATGCCAACAATACCTACTTTCTTGCCCGGACCGGCACCGTTGCGCACCAGTGGTGAGTACGCGGTCAGACCGGCGCAAAGCATTGGGGCAACGAGGCTACTCTCAAGCTGCTCGGGGATGGGGAACACCCAGTGCTCGTGTGTGCGCACATGCGAGGAGTATCCGCCTTGGCTGATGATGCCGGTCTCGGGCCATTCGGCACCGTAGGTATCGATCATGAGGACGTGGCAGTAGGTCTCGTTGTCGTTCTTGCATTGCTTGCATTCACCGCAGGAGTAGGATTGGGCACCGACACCGACGCGCTGGCCCTCCTTGATAAGGGTGACCTTTGGTCCGACACGGATGGCTCTGCCGATGATTTCTAGCAGATACAATTGTGTTAGATGTGATCCATAACACACACAGGGAAGTTGCTTCTTACCGTGACCTACGCAAAGAGGGAACTTCTGCTCGCCCCAGCCTCCTGTTATAGACAAAATGTGTCAGCCACAACTGATGAGCCCGAATGTATGTCTTGATGGTAAACAGGTAACCCACCACTGATGGTGTGTACGTCACTTCCACAGACGCCACATGCTTCGATCTTGATGTCGACATCTAGATAAATTATATCAGCACCATGCTTCGTACATGGACAGACCCAACTTACCGTACTCGCCAAAAGGCTTCAGCTTGAACTATACGTGAAGATCGCATTAGAATTCCGCTACTTGAATGGCAAGTACCAAGACAACATACAAAGCGCTTATTGAAGGTAGTAAAGGTGTTAGGACTATCGACTTGAAAGCCCTCAGCTTCTTCAGGGTAAGGCATCTTGCTGGGTTAAAAGGTTGAAGGGTAGGGAGCTTCGGTGAGTTGGAGGGAAGAGAAGGGGAAAATAGAAGACGAAGGAAAATCCGCCCCTCTGTCACGGGTGCCGCCGAGTTTTATAACGTGTCAGTGACTGATATCAGGCCTGCGGAGCCATTGACTCGTGTCTGCAAGTGTAAGTGGGTATTCCCTAACCTTCAACTATCTGGTGCGCTACCGTGATTCCAGTCACCGGATCCTTTCTCTGATGTATTATTTGCAATTGAAGTTTTCATCTAGTGTAGTGTAATGTAATTGCAATTGCTGATGTTATAGCAACAGATTTAATTCTCAGTATGTCCATAACTGTGGAAATCTCTTTCACTATCGATAAATCACCGCAATGATGTTAAGCCGGCTAGTTGTTTAGGACCAAATTGACTCATGATGCATCCAGCAGTCCTCATGTCCAACAAATATTCAATTTTACACACCAATTGCATTTGTTGCGTTATCTTTATTTCTTTCGTTTTCCTTGTCGTATTTTATTTTATTTTATTTTTTTTTTTTTGGTTATCCCCTCACTAGTATCCAAGTATAATTGGAGTCACCAATGAGATCCACTTGACTTTATCCTGTAGATGACAACCCGGCTATCGGAGTTTGTCCACCAGTGAGAAGCCGTCGTAAAATTGGCGTGGGGGACGCAAAAGAATGCTCGGCATGATGTCCGATAGCCTTCCGTTGAAAACTACCCTGTAAAAGATTCAATGCCAAGTATCAATTCAAAGAATTCATAGCTAATGCATGCTAAGATTTTGCAAAGCTGCAAGGGTAAGAAAATGAAATATTAATTTAAACCAGATCCAATATGAGAATAAATTGTGTTATTCCGTGATCATTTTATTTACTCGTTATATACAGAAGAATATTCATCTAGGCAATATCAGGTAATGTCTGCTCAAAGTCCATGGCCTCCTTGATTTTATCGGCCACCGTCTGTGTTTGTTCGGCGCTCAAGCGTCCCAATGGCCGACGGGGGTATCCGCCGTAGCCGTAGTATGACTGAATAGCACCCTTGGTACCGGGGATAGCAGTCTTGGTGAGAACCCAGTCGGCAGAGCTCAGCAGCTGCTGGGCCTCCATGGCCTCAGTGAAGCGACCAGCGCTCCACAGGTTAAAGATGTGCACGCACAACCGGGGGATGACATTCGCGCCACCCGCCAGAATGGCCGAGCCACCGGAGACCAAAGTCTGCAGCGAGAAGTCGGCAATACCGCCAAAGGCCACGTAGGGGTGGTTCTCTGCCTTCTTGGTGGAGGGGTTTTTACGCTGAGGAGCCAAAGGCGACTCGGGCCTGATGGCGTTCAGAGCCGTCGCGACCCGGGTCAGCTTACCCGTGTTGGCACAGGTGAACTTGGTGCCCACGATGTTGGGGTGTTGTGAGATACGGATGATCAGGTCCGAGTCCATGTCAATGCCGGACACGGCGCCGGGGTAGTTGTACAGGATCAGGGGAATGGGGGAGCCATCCGCCACGGAGGTGAAGTAATCATACAGAGTCTCGTCGTTGCCGACCGCGTAGCGGTAGTAGCTGGGAGGAACAATGAGGGCGTACTCGGCGCCTGCTTCGGCGGACTCCTTGCACAGGTCAATGGTGCCCCGGATGCTCTGCTCGCTGGCACCGGTGATGACGGGCACATTCTGGAAGCCGGCCTCAACCAGAGCAGACCGTGTCTCGCGAATGACGGTCTTGCGCTCCTCGCGAGTCAGGTGAACGGCTTCTCCGTTGGATCCCATGGTGACCAGACCGACGAGACCGGCCTTGGCGAGACGGACGGCATGGCGGCGGATGGTTGGGACATCAACGTCTTCCGTGTCGGGGTTGAAGAAGGTCATGGTAGGAGCGTAGACTCCGGGACGAAGGGGTGTGCGAGACGCCATTGTGAGGTTTTTCTTTTGCCAGTTGTCAGTAAAGATCAATATCCGATGATATTGTATAGTGTACCAGTATATAGCCTGGCAGTAAATACTACTGATTACTCACCTTGAATTAGTCGATCACCGGATAAAACAGCTAAAAGAGCAGACGATCACTAAGGTACACGATAACCACAAGCCAGTCTGAGCAAGCGGCAAGCCATTGATATATAAGAGATTATCCGGGGACCTTGTTCCTGTGTATTTACCCCGCGAAGTAGGTTCCAGCCATTCCGGGTGTTTTACAAAACATCCCACTTCCCCCACTTCCCCACTTTCCTAATTCACTCAATTACTCCCCACTACAGTGTCGGCTTTTTTACCGGAGAGTTATTTGTCCACCAATGAAAAGGCCTGTTCAGTATTGCTCAGGTACGTCCAATCGGAATACAATGACATTCGGGAAATCAACGGCCGAATCAACAACTGCAGCATCACAGAAGATCTGTGTATATCATTGCAACTAGCTATCAAATTGAATAAATTCACAAGTATATACACAAGAGACAGATAATACAAGACAGACTCAAATCAGGATAAACTTTTCAGTCATAAACCTGGTGGAATCACACAAAATAATACAAGGACAGGGTCGTAATAAATGCACAAATCAAGTGACGCATCGGCTAATGACGTTCCCCAAACGGGTCAAATCAAATGTATGGATGGGGAATCTTTCCGTCATCTGAACGCTGAGGGATTTCCCCAACCCTACTTCTCTTATTTATCTCGCTTTACATCTTTCTTCCTCTCTTCTACCCCGCTATTCCTGCTCACAACATTGCACAACCATCTCAACACTTGACCAATTGACCATCGCAAGTTACACAATGGCTCCCCCAAGCGTGCTGATGGTGAGTAGTACCAGATCCTCATGAATACAAATAGAATTGCAAATTGATCCATGAAACCAGGTCGGTACCGGCGAGTACACGACCGGCTATGTCGGCGGTACCGCATCAACATCGGACAAAAAGGTCGGTGTCGTGGGCCTGACACTCTTCGACCTACGCCGTCGAGGCAAAGTCGGCGACCTGAGCATGGTAGGCGTCTCAGGCCGCAAATTCCCCGGCATCCGTAAGTCTCTGTACCTTGATCACAAGAAAAAAAAATATAATCAACAAAAAAGGGTCATCCGTAACAAAAACTAAAACCCTCCAGGAAACCACCTGCAAAAGAACATCTCCGAAGCCTACAACAACCTCGACACAAGCTTCACCTCCTACCCCGCAGACGACCAAACCGACCCAGACGCCTACAAAGCCGCCATCGACGCCCTCCCCGCAGGCTCAGCAATCACCATCTTCACCCCCGACCCCACACACTTCCCCATCGCGCTATACGCCATCCAGCGCAAGATCCACATCCTCATCACCAAGCCCGCGACCCAGCTCCTCTCCGACCACCTCACGCTCCTCGAAGAAGCCCGCAAGAACAATGTCTTCGTCTTCGTCGAGCACCACAAGCGCTTCGACCCGGCCTACTCCGACGCCCGCGCCAAGGCCCGCAACCTCGGCGACTTCAACTACTTCTACAGCTACATGAGCCAGCCCAAGAGCCAGCTTGAGACTTTCAAAGCCTGGGCCGGCAAGGACAGCGACATCTCGTACTATCTGAACTCGCACCACATCGATATCTGCGAGAGCATGGCGCCCGACTATGCGCCCGTCAAGGTCACCGCATCGGCTTCCAAAGGCACAGCCGTCGATCTCGGCTGCGCGCCAGAGACAGAGGATACCATCTCCCTCTTAGTAGAGTGGAGGAAGAAGAGCGATCCCTCGCGGGCCGCGACAGGAGTCTACACGGCCAGCTGGACGGCGCCGCAGAATGCAGGCGTCCATTCGAACCAGTACTTCCACTGTAAGTCCAATTATAACCCCCAAAGACAACTCAAACTAATAGTCTCTCAAGACATGGGCTCAAAAGGCGAAGTCCGCATCGACCAAGCCAAGCGCGGCTACGACGTCACAGGCGACGAACAAGGCCTGATCTGGGTGAACCCGTAAGCTACCTCCTTTCTCACTCTTCCTTTCTCGGTTTAATACCTCTAACAAACTAGATTCTACATGCGCTACGCCCCCGACGACGAAGGTAACTTCAGCGGCCAGACCGGATACGGATACATCAGCTTCGAGAAATTCATCGATGCCGTAACAGCCCTCAACGAAGGCCGAGTAACGCTGGACGAGCTCGACGCGCGTCCCCTCCCGACACTTAAGAATACTATTGCCACGACGGCCATTCTGCAGGCTGGACGGGTGTCATTGGATGAGAAGCGGTCTGTGGAGATTGTATTGGAGGGGGAGAAATGGGCTTTGAAGTAACCTATTCCGGTTAATACCTTTACAAGGTTGAAATACTAGCCACGATGTATATATGTCCTTTCAGAAGAATTTGAAGTCATGAAATGAACTGAAGTAAAATGTATACGAGCTAAGAATGAAAAGAATAGATAGATAGGTAAAAAATGATAATGACACTGACAATGAGATTGACATTGACGGATGAAACCCAGAAGTTAAACTCCGAACTCCACCGTCCACCGCTTCGCCATGCTGCGACTATGACTATCAATAAAGATGGAGTAAAAAGAAAAAGGAAAGGCAAGAAGACAACAAATTCCCAAATCAAGCTGCGATGTCGTGATCTCGTCAAATCAAGGAGTGTGGAGTAAGACTAGTTTTGGTGCCGTAAAGGGGGTAAAAAGTGAAAGAGAAGAAAGAGTAGAAAGAAAAAAAGAAGAAAAAAGAAAGAAGCTCAATCTACCGTCGAGGGTTGAGTTTGACGATCCCGTCGGTCCCCTTGTTGAATTTCACCCGACATTCCGGACAGTACCATTTGGCTGTTCGGCTGGGGACTTCGGAAAGACCGACGCAATCGAGGTGGAACCATTCCCGGTCACACTGTAGATTGTTAGCTTGTCTTTAGAGAAAAGCTGAGGAAGAAGAAGGGCGCCGTACATCGGGGTTTTCACAGCAGATCATCGTGCCGAAGCTGACATCTCCGCAGAGGCAGTAGCGAGGTTCGCCTGGATCGATCTCCTCCAATACACCGTCTTCGTCGATGCGGATGCCGCCATCTTTGGGAAGGCGTTTCTTGGAAGGTTTGGCTTTGCGGCGACCGTAGCTGACCGCAGCGCCACCGTCTTGACCCGATGATACTGGACCGGGCGCGGGTCGCTTCCTGCGTCGGTTGGGTGCACTGACGCTAGCTGCACGGGAGACATCTGGCACGGGAGTCTTTCGCGCCGGGGTAGCGCTCTTGCGCCGAAGCTCTCTTCCCACGGTGGCGAGGCTGAGAGTAGGTGCTGGCTCGGCGGACGCGGCCGTTTCGCGACGGCGGGAGGGTGGCCGTGTCACAGGAGGAGTAGTAGTAGTGTTGATGGTGGTAGTTATAGGAGGATCCTCTGCCAAAGCTGGAGCGGCGGGTGGTGGAACAGAATGATTTGATTCAACGGGAGACGCTGGGGGAGGGGTTTGCTTGACGTCGGTGGGTTCAGCAACAATGGCGGGGGCCGTGACCGTGGGTGTCGTCGTTGGAGCACTCGACGCACTGGCACTAGCACTAATACTGGCGCTGGAACTTGAACTGGCATTCGTCTCCATCGGCGTGTCACTTGTTTTATGGCGTTTGGAAGAACTGCGCAGGGTACTACGGGCCTCTGCGTCGACTATGGATGTGACAGTTGCTTCCATCACAGGGCTCCCTTCAGATTTCCGCTTTTTGGTAGTTCGACTGGCTTTACTTGCCGGCGTGAGGTCTCCGTTGGTAGGTGGCACCTTGACTGGCGATACGATATGGCCGTGACGCTTCACGAACTCAGCCTCTGCCGCAGCTGCAGCCGCTTGTTCGCGCGCTTGATTCTCGCGTTTGAGCTTTTTGGCCTCGTTTAGTTTCATGCCCCGGTTGCTCAGCTTCGTCTCAAAGGTGCCTTCGGTGTCCTTGGTCGCTTCGCTCCGTTTCATCAATTTTCCCGGGATATAGTTGTTCATAATGTCGTCGCAGTCGACAAATTCGATCCCGTCCGTCTCGGCTTGCGCTTTGGCAGCCCGGTAGGCTTCCCACCCGCGGCCTCGAAGGGCCAATTCACGGTGGATCATCACCTCACTGGGCTGCCATACGGCATTCTTTTTCATCTTCTTACGCAACTTAGTCATTTCCCACTCTGTTAAGCGCAGCCAAGGCATGTCCTCGCTCCCTGGTTTGGCATCTTCCGGAGGAGGTTTGAGCATCGCCAGGGCATTGCTGGTCGAGATGTTGGCAACCCCGCTATGTGTATGAGTACCTACCGACGTTCGCGCTCGACGACTTTGCTTTTCTTTCCGGCCCGGTGTGGTCGCCGTCTCCGCAGGTGATTCCGGAGGAACCACCTTCGACTCGAACTCGACATCCGAATGCTCCGTGCTGGCAATTGGTGAATCTGGGTGCAAGCCCGCAAGGTGTTCAGCGGAGAGAACAGATCGTCGTGTCCTTGACTTCAGTGTTGATGACGACTTCGTGTGGTCATGACTGTCCAGGCGTAGGGTGATGCGCGTTGTGGGGGCCGCGTCGTCGGCCTTCCTTGTCGGTCGCCCCCGTTTGGTCGTGGCAACGGGCTGCGAGGGAGCGGCTTCAACTGGGGGCGGTTTGGGAAGCGCCTCGAGCTTCTGTTTGATACAGTCCAATCGACTGAAATGGCGATCCACGACATCATACAAACGACAGGCTTCCGCGTACGCGGACTCGCGGGCATTGATCGCACGGTCGAGTTGCGAGGAGATATCTTTGCGCAAGGCGCGCGCATCGGGGCGTCCGTCGGGAGGGAGATCCGGAAGTTGACCGAAGGTTTTGGCGAGGTCGTGCACGCCTTGAGCGGCCTCCAGGTAGCGCTCGTCTAAGCCGCGAATGAGGGTGAGGGAACGAATCAGGTCAGCGGGAAGATATTCTGTGTAATCGATGTAATCAGTGACGGTCGCCTGGGCATCAGGGTCAAAGGGGCCATCCAGGATGACTCCCCCAGCATCGTCGTCGGAGTCTGCCATGACGTGTGGTTTCGGTGAAGGCGATCGCGAAGGAGTGGAGTAAGGTAGTCGGGGGAACGCGGCTGAGTTGTTGTGTATTATGGACTGATGACGACACCATAAGTTGACGGGGTGGCCATCAGGGGAATTTAAGCGAAGAACATAAACAAACTGTGAGGGGGTGAAGATCAAGAAGCAAAACAAAAGAACAGATGGGGGGGAATCAAAGTATAAAGAATGGAGATAAGTGAAGGGAAAGTTGAGAAAGGAAGCTGTCACTTTCGGCCTTTGGACTTCCCCCATCCGTTTGGTTCGGATGTTTATTCTTCCGGCCCATTTCTAGATCTAGATCTCAAAATAATAAATAAATATTAATTACTAATATTAAATATTAAATAATTATGAAAACATTAAATAAATCTATGTCATCTTCGTGACTGTCTCTTCAATTATAATCCAGATTTTTAACAATCGCAGTATTGTAAACATCATTCTCTGAAATTATCATGTGTAGTATCAGTGTATCACCGATCGCTTTGGTTATTCGTTGTTTTGATACTCACAGTAATTCACGGTCTCAGTCTTTATCCTTGACTGGGTCTCTATTAGTGGACTTTGTAACATTACATTACATCACAAGATTTAAACACATTAAAAAAGTTCTCTAGGTCTCTTATCGGGATGAGGGAATATATACTTAAACATCTGACTATGAAGTAGGGTAAAAGGGTTGAGCAGTAAATCAACAATATTTGTATGCTACATAAATTATACCTAGTGACACGTACTCTTTGCCTTGGTCTTTCTGCAAGGTTGAAAACTGCCATAAATACGAGACAAACCCTGGTTTTTGACGGTATCAACTTAGGGCTAATTCGACTGTCATTGCTTGAGGTGTTAATGTTGAAGAAGTCCAATTTGGTTACACTTCAAGTTGCTGTATAGTTTTCCTTCTGGTTACTAATTTATTCATCAGCAAAGAGATAGATTCAAGGATTGACACTAGATCTTCACCCGAAATGGATGACTGACCAGGAGCTGTATCTAAATTCATTAATATTAACTAACAAATGCTACATTAAAAAAAAAACAAAACAGAATGTGAAGCGGTGGTGTGGATATCCGGAAACAATCGTGGCCAAGGGCTCTGGTAAGTGAATATGTATAGTCCCAAGATCACTTCACATTCACAACAACAGCTCTTTGTCTGAGACTACCCGTCACTGGCCACAGTATAAGAGTCAAAGACAGTCACTGTCTGACGTCCAACCCCGGCTGACTTCAGGCACGTGCTCATCACCTGCTGGTTTGTTCTTCAAGCAAACGAAGTCTGTCTTATCCTGTGTTACTCTTTCCCTTCCCTTGATTCTAACGCCACTCTTTGCAACTAACTACCTACGTGAACCTCATCTCTAACATGGAAATGGAAAGATCAGCAAGGCTGGATTTGCTATTCAGTGAAGATGAATCATTGCTTGGACTCGACACTCATCTTCGAGGAACATCTGTGGGCCCCTTAGAGCCTGAGGAAGACAGCGTAGTAAAGAGACAACGCGAGAAGAACGACAATGAAGCTATAAACGAGCGAGCGTTACAATCAGGTGTCGAAGGGCAGGAACAGCTTCCCATGGACATCGATATTGAGCTAGCTAGAGCGAATGAAGGCGCTATTGAGAGCCCCTCTGCGGCTGCAGACCAGCTTATTCACCAGAACAGATCGAGCTATTCTCTGACCGAAGTTTCTTTGGAACCTCCCAGTGACGGAACCTTTTCCCCGCTTATGGCAATCTCCAGGTATCCTTACAAATACCTCAAAGGCGGCCTATCACAGGGTGTAGCCAGCCAGTTCTTCGACGGAGGCAAGTTCTGGAATAGACCTTGGGACATGTGAGTGTCAAGTACTGCCCACATGTTGTAACGCATCTGACCGCACAGATATTACATCCACACGCCGTACCGTCTTCTTGGTCATCATATTCTACTTGTGCCCACCGTCCAAGTTAGAGAGTTCTTGAAGGAAATAAATCAAGCTTTCAAATGCGAATGTTCTCTGACAATCGAAGGTCTTGTTCTCCCGTTTCACCGTCCTGGATTTCCTCAACCCAAAGCTTTGGGAAGAAGTACAGACCGCTTAACCAGAGACCGCTTGGAATCATGCATTCCTCCACCAAATGAGCGACCACATTCGTCATCTGAGATGGACGAGACATACGAGGCCTTCGAACATATGATTGAAGCCGCGTGGAGCGCCACACGAAGCAAGAAGAGAGGCTCTAAGGCCAGTAAGGAGTACCGCATTCAACACCAGCATGGGTTACACCTTAGCCTCCGTCGAACTCAGAGCTACTTAGGGTTACGTTTAGATGAGTTTGAGGAAGCAGTGGGTGAACAGTCCTTGGCGAGTGGGAGTCTGGAACCAGCGGTGGTGAAACCTTCGACCCTGCAAGTGGACAAGCCTACGCCTTATTCCTTCTGGAAAGAACCGATCTTCATCTGTATCGATGTAGAGTCCAATGAGCGGTTCCATGACCAGATAACAGAGGTTGGGATTTCCGTACTGGACACACTGGATCTTGTAGGGGTGGCTCCAGGCGAGGCTGGATCTGGCTGGGTTGCTCAGATCAAGTCGCGCCATCTCCGCGTGGAAGAATACCGAAACCACGTCAATCGAGACTTTGTCCATGGCTGCCCTGGTAATTTTGAATTCGGAACGAGCGACTGGGTATTGGCCGCTGAGTTGGCATTTGCCGTGCAAGACTCATTCCAAGCAATCCGTCGGCCTGATAGGGAGCCTGAGGAGTTGCGGAATCTAATTCTCGTCGGACACAGCATCCACTGCGATATCCAGTCCTTGCGAAAGATAGGAGTACGATTGGAGCAGAAGCCCCCGGGTACGTTGGGGTTTGTTGACCAAGTGGACACCGCGGAGTTCTTTCGCATCATACACAACGAGCTGAACACGCGGTCACTGGGAGCTATCCTGGAGAAGTGCAACATGATCGGCTGGAACTTGCACAATGCGGGAAATGATGCACGATATACTTTGGAGGTGCTGATCCGCATGATGCTGGATTACAGCAAGGAAACGCGAATGGAATAGCGCTGCTGGGTAGCCATTGTGCTTTGCAGTCAATTAATGGCGGCAGATGGTAAATATGGATTACTGATAGCCTAAGCCATACGCAGGATGTAACCTTATGAAAAAGGACAGGAATAGGTTTCCAAGATACTGAATATCAAGTCATTCAAACACCAACTGGAGCCTACTATTGTGCTCAGGTTCAATGGTCCAGCTGCGTCATCTACTCTAAGTCGAAGCAGATATAGCGTGTATCTTAGTAACGCTATACTCCGTAGACATTGGTTTTGATATAAGCAGATAGCTATCATTCAATCTACTACCTACATATAGCGCAGTCCATTGAGATCTTTCCGAACAGCTCTGGACGTCACAGACCTCATGACCTTCACTAATGCGAACCAGAAAATACATAGCTGTTATATTGGGTGATGTCATGGCAGAAAGATAAAAAAGAAGGAGAAAAAAAAAAGAGAGAGAGAGAGAACAAAGATAGGATAAGTTCCATGACATAACCACTTCCGTCCGTCCTTTGGCTCCACATACCCAAACCCCAGTTCCACCCCGAAGAGCTCCGACCGTCCCTAGACGCAAACGGAAATCAGTGATGGACAACTCGTCTCTGATTGACGGAGATCACATTGTGTAAAGACATGTACGGCTCATGCAGACGTCAGACATGGAGACTACCGTGCTGATGGCGTTAACCCGTAGAACATCCAGAGAGCCCATCCTCCCATTTGGAGAGAGGGGCGTGTTCTATATAAAGATAGTCAGAGCCCTGATGAACGAACTTGAAGCTCATCAAAATCTTCAAAGATCCAGGTGCTATAACTTTCTATAACCGACCGCTTCAACTCGCCTGTGTTTACATCACAAAACACAAATCCATTGTTTCGTAATCTCTCTCAGACACCCACCATGAGATACAACCTCCTCATCTGTACACTCCTAGCCAGTACAGCTGTGGCTAGGACAGCTGGAGCCAGCACCAGCGAGAACACACCCCGCCAACAACCCGACGATGAATGCAAGTGCGACAGCGGCTGCACCTCAAAAGGCGGCTACTGTGAACCAGGCATCACCATGGAAAACGATGCCAACCAGTGTGCATGTCTCGGGATTGACTGCACCGGGCAGTGCAGCGATCTCTCTAGTAAAGTATTCTGTATAGCTGACTACGATGGCACCTGCATGTCCTGGGATGATGGTCCGGACGACTGCAGTGCCGGATGCCCTGCCGCCTGCGCCAAAGGAGGTCTGTCGTGCGGCATAAAAAATGGGATCTGCCAATGCCTTGTTCCCGGTGATGTGTGTGAAGGCTGTGGTGTTGAAAATGGGTTTCCGTGTCTCCCTGGAACTGTCAGTGGCTCTCTCCCTCTCTCCCTCTCCCTCTTCCTTTCTCCTTCTTCTTCTTCTCCTTTTTTTTTTCTTTGTATGGATGTATCTTCTTAAAATGATGTAGAACAGCGCTAACGGGGTTTACGATATATAGTCGTGTTACGACAATGTGTGCTGCTGAGTTACTGGACCTCGTGGGCAGATATCAATCCTATCATTTTACTTCCAATCATCTCTTATCGAGATATGTAGGGTTGACTTAGGCATTGTTAAAAATATACGTCAATATGTACATACAAGCCCATTAATCAAGTAAAGGAAATAAAACAGTCGAAGTACTAGGAAAAGAAACCAACTCCGATCTATCACTTTCACATTTAGTAAACTGTAAGATGATATGCATAGATGTATATTCCCACATTCCGATTGGTGCCAACACACCAACCCTATTTAACCCTAAACCACCTACCAGGTAGTAGTCTTGCAAACTAATGCAGGTGAAACACATGCATATACATACTGCATAACATTTACTTCACAGTAGACCTATCCATATGGTAAATAAGAAATACTTAAAGTGGGGAACCCCACTCGATAACCTACTAAAATCAACTTATCAAGTCAACCCCACCACACTCCTCACCACCACACTCCTCACTTCAAACCAACTTGAACCCCAACAACACAAAACACAAAACAACAATACAGAATATAGAATAAAGAAAGAAAAAAAAAAAAAAAAAAAAAAACCTAACCCCCCACCTGCGCTCTCTAACACCCCACCAAAAAGCAACAACACACCCCTTCCTCCACGCCGCAGGCAACGGCACGCTCCCCAAA
>ML742327.1:0-30978 GCA_009193465.1 Aspergillus avenaceus
TTTTTTTTTTTTTTTTTTTTTTTTTTTTTTTTTTTTTTTTTTTTTTTTTTTTTTTTTTTTTTTTTTTTTTTTTTTTATTTCTTTCTTTGAGGTTTGTTGGGTGTGGTTATGTATGGTGGATTGGATGGTTTGGGTAAGTGGAAGTGTGGGATGGATGATTGTTTGTACAGCGTGCCTATAGGTAAGGTTGGGTGTGTTGCTGTGGAATTGACCAATAGGGTTTGGGATGTATGTATAAATGTGGGACTGATGGATATAAGTACTCTAGTACTATAGTACTGTAGATTGTATAAGTTGCTCTAATCTATGATTATTGGTGAATGGTTTCTGGAAGTTTTTTTTTTTTTTTTTTTTCTTTCTTTTTCTTTTTTTTTCCTTCTTTATTTCTGAGTTTCTGAATTCTGAATTCGGATTTAATGAATGGATATGACGGAGTAGTTGGATTAACTGTTTCTAAGCATGATCTGAGTTTATAGTCTGTCCGACATCCCAAACCTACTCACAATCAGACCTTACACGGCAGTTTACCTAGGATACACAAAGCACAGGTTCGATACCCCCTGAAGATCAGGGTTAGCACTACTGCCACGCAGGAAGTACAAACAGACATGCACGAGTCAACACCGACCCATCTAGAATCTTACCATCTCCCTGAATAAACAAACTCACTCGCCCCTACACAAAAAAGAGAAAAAACAAGTAGAAAAGAGAAAAGCTTCATACAAAGTTAAACCAAAGCAGCGCCGTATATAACTCAGGTACGCGAAACCCTAATAAAATTAAAGACGTCCCATCACGGTGCCCGATACCGTACCCAGAGGATGGTGAGTTCAGAAAGGAGAAAGGTTCAACAGCTTCGAAACTTTATGTCTGGGGGTTAGAGTTTGGGGGAAACTATGACAGGACCGTGGGTTGAGCTTGGTCTTTGTCTTGTTTTGAGTCTAGTCTAGAGAATGTGTTGGAATTGAAAGGATCGGCGTGTCTTGTAGAGATGCTTTAATCCCTCAGGCTCTCCGGGCACATGACTTGATGCAGGTGATTGCATAAGGATATGTCGGGCACTGGAGAATCTCTTGCATATTCTAGAATCTATCCTAGTATACATAATGCGAATTGCTATAAAAGTCAATATCTGGATACTCTGTTGGCCTGTATAACTTTATAATATTCTTAATCCATCTCTATTTCTCAATAACTAGACACCGTCTACCATGCAGTCCATTCTAGCTTCTGCCCTCCTGGCTCTCCTCATCTCTGTGCAATGCGTGGTCTCCGCACCCCCAAATGAAAGGGGTCCCAACACTCTGGGACCGTTGGAGCCTGCGGATCGGCTCGTACGGCCAGGACCAGGAAATCCCTCGAAAACAAAAAGGAGACGCCAGGCCTAGACCTCCAGCTGCCAGCGGGTAACATGGACCCTATCTGGGGTATGAAAGAACCCTTGGATATATTCGACGGAAACCCTCAGAACACAGCACACACCAGGAACAAAGTCACAGTCCGGGGCGTAAGTTTCTTACATCCACCACCCCCCTGCACAGAATCACTGACAGAGCATACCCAGGAATGTGGGAGGACAGTAAACACCGATCTCTGCGAGGCTGATCCTGTAGAAGGAAATCCATGGCTGCAGATGACACGGTCATCTACTTGCCATCCAGATCACCCGGTAAGAGACCTCATCGGGGCGTGTTAGACGTATTGACTGATTCTGGCAGTGTCGTAAAAAAGGTGCCCCCTGTTTCTTCACTCTCTACAGGATAAAGCCCCATGTCAATTCCGAAAACACCTATGTTCAAGCCCATCCGGCGATATGTAGTCCATGAATCGGGGTATTTTGGCAGATTCGCGCTTTTCTCGTTTTGCAAATGGTGTTGGCATTCTCACTTCATGCGACAGGTTACCTAGCTACACCTGGATCACTCGAATCTATAATATGAAGGGCAATTTCAATGGTCTTAGGCCATACTTTCACCTTCCTTCAGCATAGCCACCTAACCTAGTCTAGTCCACCCGGTCTAGATAATTAGTAAATACAGGAGTCGAATGTTTCAGATACCCAGGCCCCAACTGGGGTATCACAATCCACTGATAGTATAACAAATGCCATATAACCTAGATCCCTGCAAGATGCAGTGATTGAGAAAAGTACCCCGCCCTTCAACACCTATCGTGTGCCCGACAAGACGCCCAGCTAATGCTCCAGTAATATAGACAAGGGAAGATCATTGTGAAAGGTACGAGAAGAGAGTCCATGTACTACTAACACTCTATCTCTTCTATATAACCATACTATATATAACCCTCCCTCTCTCCTGTACATTATATCTATTCCACCTTAACTCAAACCCTCTATCTCAGACAATGAAGACCCCAATCTCAATTCTAGTCCTAGTCCTCACCCTCCTCAACATCACACACGCCCTCCAAGCAAGAGGGGACCCCCCACTCCTCGAACCCCCGATAGACGCGCCCGCGGGACCAGGAAACCCCACAAACCGGTTCAAACTAGACCTCTCAGAACCCATAAAAGAGGTCACAGCCCACGGCGTAAGTCCACGCACACCCACCACCCTCAACTACCGGAACAAATTTAACACTCCGTTTAGAAATGCAGAAGGGACCGCAAGCTGCCTGAGGGGTGGTGCTATATTCGAAACGACAGTAAACACAACAACCACCTCTACTTGGTCTTCAAGAACGGCTTTACTGCGTATGGGCCATCTTGTCTGCGTGATTCTCGGGTGAGTTGGTTCCGTGAATTTGCTAGCTTCGTCGAGTATTGAATACTTGGATGTGCTGTTTATTGATTTTCCGGCTTAGTGTAAGAAATCTGGGAATCCTTGCAGTGTCAAGATTTCGATTCCTGTACGGTATGATGTAGCCAGGAAGGCTGTTTGCGGGTAGTTGTTTTTTTCTCTTTTCTTTTCTTTTTCTAGGGGGTCGGTTTCTGAGATTGTCTTCTTGCTGTGTCTTCTTGCTGTGTCTTGGATTCGTTGAAATGCATGGTTCGGTGTATAAGGTTACTATCTTGTGCGAGGCCTCATTGTTATAGTACCCGATAGACAATGCGTGTCGATTTAGTGCTTGTAGTATGTCATCTATCTATACTAAAACAGATCCTATCAAACCCTGTACCCCAATACATATCCGTCTATACACCATAACTCTAGCTCCTACCAGCATGCTCCTCATGCGTTTCCGTCGCCTTGCCCAGTTCCGGGTCAACAGCACTATTCTTCCGATTCGTCGCCTCAATGTACCCCGGGTTCTCAGCCTTCAGGCGCGCAAACGTACGCTCCGCATCCCACACCCACGGCGTCTCAGCCGCAAACAGCAGGTCCATGTCCTCCAGCGTCCGCTGGTTACTTTCAGGATACAGGGCCCAGACCATCGGGATGGTGATCACGTTGCTAGCCGCGAATACGTATAGGGTCTTTTCCCCGATTGCCTCGAACATGACAGGACACAGTAGAGTCTGCAGGTGGACATGTTAGTGGTGTTTTAGCATGGGTGTAGCGATTCCTTACCAGCCAGCCGTTCCCGATGCTCCATCCTACCACGCCCCAGGCGTTGCCACGGGCTCGCACAGCCAGTGGGTAAATCTCGGCTGGGTAGATCCAGGGGACTGGGGTTGTTAGTGTAGTACATGCTGAAGGGGGGGGGGGTGGTACGCACCTGTTAGCCAGGTCGCTCCGAAGACGGACGTGAACAGGAACACCATGGACGCGGCGGCGGCGCCGAAGGAACTGGCTCGGGAGAGGTTTCCGTCTGCTCGGGCATCGATGGCGATGCGGGAGAAGCCGCCCGCTAGGAACATTGCTATGCCTTGGACCGTTGATCCCCAGTATAATGTCCATCGTCGGCCGATGCGATCCAGCGTGAAGACGCATACGAGCGTTGCGAACTGAGGGGTTAGGTACTGCATACCAGGACAGGATTTGGCTGACATACCATGTAGAAAACGTTGTTTAGTCCACTGATCCACTGGCTTTTCATCGAATCGAACCCGGCAATGCTGAAGATAGTAGGTGCATCTGTGAGTATATCGTCAGCGACACTCTTACATATACATAGAAGCATTAAAAAAAAAAAAAATGAAAGAAAAGAGAGGGAAAAACGTACAAACTGTAACCCCAGCAATACCAACCCACTCCTGCATGATCTGCAACCAAACCACCAACTGCACGCGTCGACCGAGATGCAGTTTCCCCGTTTTATACCCGAACAGCATGGCCAGGTAAGACGTGCTATGGTTCATGGTCTTCTCGAGCTCCGCTACGCTCTGGATATCCCGGAACTCGGCCTCCGCGCGCACGGCGTCCTCGTCACTGCTTCCGCGGAGTCGACCGAGAATGTACCGTGCCTCTTGCTCCCGGCCAACCTTTACCAGCCATCGCGGCGACTCGGGGAAGAACCAGACCACACTGAATAAGAGGATCAGGAAGATGATCTGGAACGCGATGGGGAAGCGCCATTGGAACGCGGATTTGCCGTTGTCGATGAAAGACAGTCCGCTGCAATGCGTTAGTTGGGTCTATATAGCAGGGAGGGATTGCTGACAATTCAAGCCAGTAGGCCAGTACGACGCCGAAGATGTTCAGTGTGAACTCGATAGCGATGAACTGGCCTCGGGATGTATGTTCGGCTGTCTCGGTAGCCCAGACTGGGACGATGGCGTTCAAAACGCCGGTCCCGATTCCGTTGATGAAGCGCGCTGGCTAGCCATTAGCCCGGGCTTCATGATAATCTCGTACAGTACACTCACAGCAAATCATCCAGTTATGGTTCTGCGCTGAACACTGCAGGGCGGCTCCAAGCGTCGCCCAAAGCGCGCCGACGGCGATGGTCTTGATGCGACCAATTTGATCCCCCGTCCAGCCGCCCAGGAGGGCGCCGAATAATGTCCCCAGGTAATAGACCGATACGATCCCGCCCTGTAGCAGACTGTCTGTCACGACGGGGGTCAGGTACCCGTCTTTCATCTCCGTGTATCCGAAGCCCATGAGGTCGATGTAGTCCTTTGAGTTGTTCACGCCGGCCATCATGCCCTGGTCGTATCCGAAGAAGAGAATCGATAGCGCTGCGACGCTGTTGATGGCGACTAGAAGCTTGCGCTTCTCTAGTTTATGGACTATATTCCATTTCGGGATCTGGTCGCACATGGCGACGATGTACTTGTGAGTTGGGAATAATTAGAATTTGACTATATGCATGTAGTATGTACATACACGTATTGATAAATCAAATTAAAAGAAATGGAATGGAATGAAAAGGAAAGAATACAGGGGTTCTATAGACCATATAAATATAAGACCTGCATCGGCCATCGGCCGACATGTTCTATTTGCATCATATTCTGCAGCAGCGGTCGAAACCGAATGAGTCAAATTGGGTTACATTCCGTGTGGGAGAAAGCTAGAAGACTGGGGTTGCTGGAAAGCAAATGCGAGATAGGATAATATCCCCACTAGACGAGAGAATATGACTCGCTACCATGGTCTATGGGCCCCGCAGAAAGGGATCCTGGAGAGTGTACCTATATACGATGTAGGCCGGATTTGGTCTTAGAATTCAATCGGATTCTATCATTGTC
Source organism: Aspergillus avenaceus (assembly GCA_009193465.1). Classification (NCBI taxonomy): domain Eukaryota; kingdom Fungi; phylum Ascomycota; class Eurotiomycetes; order Eurotiales; family Aspergillaceae; genus Aspergillus; species Aspergillus avenaceus. Next base: position 5,597 of record ML742327.1, read on the forward strand.
TGGAAAGGTTTCTATTAGGAAAAGAAGATGATTCATAAATAATGAACGTAGTTCTGAATCAATTAGTCCAGCGTTAAATAATAAATCATATGTATACAGTGTGGACGGAAAGAGACTTGACGATCTTCTCTTTCTCCCCGATACTCGGCTTAAACCCGGAATGAGAATTGGGCACTGAATCCCAGTCATGGACGTGAAGATTAACCAATTCAGATGTTGGTCCGTGCTAGTATTTCTCCAGTGCGGGACAAATCAAGAGAGAAACAGTCTGGGGATTGTCGGGTGGGGAAAAGATTGAAGGGAGAAATCAATTCGGGCTGTTTCCGACGGTGAGCAGGTGACTCGAACATCTTTTATTTGTTTTGTTTGTGCTTAATTTCCTTGGGAGTTTGTCTCTTCCTGTCATAGATACTGAGTATTCATATTTGAAGGACTATTGAATATTATTGATCTAAGTTTGTGTATCCTTCTAATTGATGTTCACATTAAGTTATCTTCAACTAGTGCATCGCATCAATATTCTCTACAGTTTACCTTTCCTTTCCTAGTATACAAACATCTCAGGACAAGGTCCAGACTATCTGGATTAATATATGCACATTGGCGTAGTATCATTTGGACCATCCGCTTTAGAAAAGAACCAGAACCATCCAAACTCAGAGCTAGCATATGCAAGTCTTTTGCCATAGGATCAGTGTCGGATTGATGGCTCATCAATCTGAATGTAAATCGAGACTGCCACAAAGTCTACCGGGGAACAGCCCTTGTCCAGTTTGAATGACTCAAATGGCAGTATCCCAACCCGTGCTGCATCCAACGGTAGACGTGCATTTAGTAACAATGAAGACCAGTCGGATGATCTGTAACCTGATAATAGAGTAAACCATCGCTTTGCGGTCAGTATATCAACATCAGTGCTTCTTGGCACATTCCGCGGTCATAATTGCACTGAATGGCCAAACTTCTGATGTTTGCTTAAGCTTAGTCGTAGGTTAGACTCACATGATACTGCAGATTCTCAAGATCACTTCTTCATCCTCATGTCATGTTTCTACCCACAACCACCTTTTTGTATGACACCACTCCGGTCATCTTCAACATAGTATATATATTGAAGCGGATGTTCCCTCCGTGATACACAGTCATCTCTGAGATGCAGGCTCTGAAAAATCATTTGCGATGGTCAAAGAGTGATTTTGAACCGGTCAAATCACTAGACCATACAGGCTATATTGTGCCTCATTCAAGAGTCTAGAATGCCGACGGTAGCCACGGGTCTGTTTTCATTACCCAATCGACGTTACCCGCGGGGAACACGAGGCTTCCTATACGTCAATTTTCCCTCTTTGTTGCAATCAAGATCTGAGCCCATAGATCGATGTTTAGTCATCACAGGTTGACGTCGCTTTCCCTTTTGGGTGGTTTTGAGGTATTTATCGCTCACCGGGCCCGCTGACAAAGCCTGAAAGAATAGAGTCCGCAAGCGTTCATAACAGAAGAAGCAGAATCAATCTGGAAAATTGGTTATCACAAGAAAAGGGGATGGGGGGGGGGGGGGGGGAAGAAATTGGACTATAATGGGGTACAAATAGGAAGCAATAACTTCATTTAAGTCATGAAGGAAGAATGAATCGGCAAGGCAAAAAGTTAACCGAATTAACCCGATGTCTGACTGGTCCTGGATGATTACATACGCGGCGGAATACGGTAATGATACCGGCCCGCCAGCTTCTGCTGGCAAAACCTCAAGAAAGCTTCTTGTCCCAACATCCTTTTTCCCTATACTATACCCTCCTTCTCTCTACCACCAGCAATTGCTGCCTCCCCCCTCTTCTCCACTTTGTCTGATTGGAGGATTGGCTGTCTTTGATCATCTCTCTCTTCTGTGAATTTTTCTCTCCCTACCTCCGTCTTTCTCGCCATGTTCCGGAATCTCTTGCCGCGGTGTAGCCCGCGGGCTGCCCTCCGCACGGCTCGCCCTCAAGTTGCCCCCTCTACCTTCGTCGCTGCTCCTACTCTGTCCTTCCTCTCGAAACGTGGCTATGCCTCTGAATCCGGTAAGTGGTTCTGCCGTTCTCCGTGGTGCGGTGCTGCCAGGTCCAAGGCCTGCGCTTCCGAGATGGACCGTGAGGCTGACGACAGAATTGGGGAACAGGTGAACACGATCTCGTTATCATCGGTGGTGGTGTCGCTGGTTACGTTGCCGCCATTAAGGCTGGTCAGGAGGGTCTGAAGGTGTGCAACTCTCCCTCTCTCTCCATCTCTCTACATGACTCGGATCATATTCCGTTTCACCGGAGTTTTCGCTAACCGTATTTTTTTTTTTTTTTTTTTCGTCAACAGACCGCATGTATCGAGAAGCGTGGCCGTCTTGGTGGCACCTGTCTCAACGTCGGTTGTATCCCTTCAAAATCCCTTTTGAACAACTCCCACCTTTACCACCAGATTCTCCACGACACGAAAAAGCGCGGTATTGAGGTCGGTGATGTCAAGCTCAACCTTGAGCAGATGATGAAGGCCAAGGACACCTCCGTCGATGGCTTGACAAAGGGTATTGAGTTCTTGTTCAAGAAGAACAACGTCGACTACGTTAAGGGTACCGGCGCACTCGTCGATGCCAACACGGTCAAGGTCAACCTGCTTGAGGGTGGTGAGCAGACCCTGCGCGGAAAGAACATCATTATCGCTACCGGTAGCGAGGCCACTCCTTTCCCCGGTCTGAACATCGATGAGAAGCGCATCATCACTAGCACCGGTGCTCTTTCTCTCAAGGAGATCCCCAAGAAGATGGTCGTCATTGGTGGTGGTATCATTGGTCTGGAGATGGTATGGCATCCGAACGATCACATCGCATTGGCCAATGCTAATCAATCGCTATAGGCTTCCGTCTGGTCTCGTCTCGGTGCCGAGGTCACCGTTGTTGAATTCCTGAACCAGATCGGTGGACCTGGTATGGATGCTGAGATCGCCAAGCAGGCCCAGAAGATCCTGTCCAAGCAGGGCATCAAGTTCAAGACTGGCACCAAGGTCACCAAGGGTGATGACAGCGGTGCCACCGTTGCCATCAACGTTGAGTCTGCCAAGGGCGGCAAGGAGGAGACCCTGGATGCCGATGTTGTCTTGGTCGCCATCGGTCGCAGACCTTACACCGAGGGATTGGGCTTGGAGAACGTCGGTATCGAGAAGGACGAGCGCGGCCGCCTCGTGATCGACCAGGAGTACCGCACCAAGGTCCCCCACATCCGTGTCATCGGTGACTGCACTTTCGGCCCTATGCTTGCCCACAAGGCTGAGGAGGAGGCTGTTGCTGCTGTCGAGTACATGACCAAGGGCTACGGCCACGTCAACTACGGTGTCATCCCCAGCGTCATGTACACCCACCCCGAGGTTGCCTGGGTTGGCCAGAACGAGGCTGAGGTCAAGGCCGCCGGCATCAAGTACCGCATCGGTACCTTCCCCTTCAGCGCCAACTCCCGTGCTAAGACCAACCTTGATACCGAGGGTATTGTCAAGTTCATTGCTGATGCTGAGACTGACCGTGTGCTCGGTGTTCACATCATCGGCCCCAACGCCGGTGAGATGGTTGCCGAGGCTACCCTGGCCGTTGAGTACGGTGCTTCTTGTGAGGACATCGCCCGTACATGCCACGCTCACCCTACTCTCTCCGAAGCGTTCAAGGAGGCTGCCATGGCTACCTACTCCAAGGCCATCCACTTCTAAAGTTCATGTCACCATCTCCTCGCCTGTATCTTTTTTTTCCCCCTAGACTAGCTACGCTAGCAACCTTGTAGCATTTGACTGGTAACTGGTTATATTTCTTATGTTGGCTGTGTTCTGTACCGAAATTTATGAATAAAAAACATACCAATTTAATTCAGGGTCACATCTACGCGATACCATGCGACTGTACCAGAGAACGCATCAACCAAAGCGGGAATCACGACACATCAAACCGGATTAATTGCTGCGAGTTGGAATCTAGAGATGCATGTTTGAAAAGCACCCTGTAATGCGACATAGACTAGATCACGATGGATTCAGATGAGCTACAAACTATCAATCACTATATCTACCTAGCCCAATGCTTCGACCTTTACTCGGAGATCTGAAACAGATGACCCGACGACGTCGGCATCTCTTTGCTATATGTCATGGTGGGCGCAAACGGAAGCACCCATTCCTTCAGGACGGTCAAGAACGTCTTGCAGACGGCATCGACGGCCTGGTCCCTAGACGCGCTGCAGCTTTCAATATACACTAGAACAAGTGTCAGCTAACCTAACCAGGTGAATGATTTGTTGAAATCTAGAAAGTGATGACTTACGCTTGACCTTGGGTTCAGTTCCAGAGGCACGGAAGGTAAACCGGACATCATGGTCCAGCCAGAGGGTCAGCATTTGGCTGGACTTGTCTTCGGGAAGGGTGGGTTTATTATCTAGTGTCCCGGAGTCGTAGGCTTCTGTCATGTCGCGCCAGCGCAGGATTTTGAACGGGCCGAGGGTTTTCTCGGTGCGATAGGGACCGCTTCGGATGGCTTTGAAGAGCGTCATGGTGGTTTCGGGGTCGGGGGAGCGGAAGTAGTTGTTGAGGGTTTCGTAGTGGCCGTGTTCGCGGAAGAGTTGTTGGAGTTTGGTGTAAGGGGTTAGGCCTTGGGATTCCCATTTGGCCTGGGCGGCGAGGAAGACCATCGCTGCTGTTATGCCGTCTTTGTCGTAGCAGACGTCCGGGAACATGTAGCCTAGGGCTTCTTCGAAGGCGTAGGGGACTTTGTAGTCTGCGTCTTCGAGGCGGCGCGCTATGTTGCCCATCCATTTGAAGCCTGTGAGAGCTTCTTCGAAATGCACGCCCTTGGCTTGGGCCATTTTTTCCAGCATGCTGGTTGAGACGGTGGAGTTGAGGACTGCCACTTTCTTGGAGTCGTCTTTCAGGTTCTCGAGGAGGTGGGAACCAAGGAGAACGCCGACGTGGTTGCCTGTGAAAGAGAACCATTTTCCGCTGTGTGTTGTTAGTTGTTGGGGTTTTGGGGGTTGGGGGAGCTAGTGTACGTACTCGACTTTCTCGGCGGCTGCGAAGCGATCTGCGTCTGGGTCGTGGGCGATGATTAGTGTCTTGCCCTCCCTGTCGGCGGTTTGCATGGCGAGATCGAGAGCACCGGCTTCTTCGGGGTTGGGGAAGGATACGGTGGGAAAGTCTGGATCGGGCTTCACTTGTTCCGGTACGGGGGTGAATTCGGTCACGCCCACGGACCGGCAGAGGTCAGGGAAGACGAGGCCTCCGACGCCGTGCATGGGGGTGTAGACGAAGGGTCTCGGCTGTTTCCATTCTGGTACAGTGGATTTCTTGGTCCCACGTCAGTATAAGTAGGATAGGAACTGGGGGTACTACGCACAGCGTACTGCCACACAGCGTTTGTGTAGAGCGGCAGAATGATCTTGTAAGCGTCGGAGTGTAGATACTCGCCCGGTTGGAGATCTTTCCAGGCGCCGGACCATGGGGCCAGGTTCTCCTCGATTGACTGGGCTATTTCCACGTCCATTGGTGTGTTGATCTGAGCGCCATTCTTGAAATACCTGGGAGTTGTCAGCTACGGTTATATAACGTTGGTATAGTGAAACCAACACTTTGTAGCCTATATGGACGAATGTCAGTAGCTTCTAATGACAGACTCAGCGTTAACCAGACTTACCATTATCTTGTGCGGGGTTCTGCCAGACGGTTAGTATAAGCATGGACATTTGTATCAGCAACACTTACATGGCTTGCAGTGATCATGATACCCGCGGCAGCCCGCAGATGGGTTACGCCGAAAGGCACGGATGGGGTCACGGAAGGCTCTGAGTAAAAGTAAACTGGGATCTGCTGCGCGATGAAGGCATTTGCTGCCAGAGCCGCGAACTTGGCCGAGTTGTAACGAGCATCATGCCCGATTACCACTCCACCAGACGCACTATCGGCATGCTTGTCCTTTACATATTTGGCCAAGCCCTGCGACGCCTGAATGACGGTCAGAGAGTTCATGCAAGAGAAGCCTGCTGCCATGCGGCCACGGAGGCCTGCAGTGCCGAATTGGATTCCTAGTGAGGGGCATTAGCATGGGCGCATTATAGGATCATGGGATGATTTACGCTTCTGCAGTCGCTGTTCCAGATCGGCGACGGCATTAGAATCCCGCAGTTGCTCGATTTCCGCCCGAGTAGTGGGATCCTAGGGTCCAGTTTAGCATGATGATTGCATAGTATATTTTGATTTACATACTTGGTCCCACTCCAGCCATTTTTGAATCAGTGGGGATACAGACTCCTAATAAGAGTTAGAACTTGGAATAATGAATAATAATTAATAGTTCAAAATAGCAAATGATACCATTGTTGTCAAAAGTCCAAAGTAAAACTAATCATACGATCTAAGAAAGGAGTATAGTAAAGGGAACTAAGAGAGTGGACTGATCTAAATGTAAATTAAAAGAAAGAAAAGAAGAGATCGACGGGTGGATGTCCTAAAAACTAAGGCCACACTATTTTAGACCTTAATTAAATGGCCTCCAACTCCAACTCCAACGTTTCCCGATCCCTTGCTTTATTTCATACTTCACTTTCCTACTTACTTACTCCAACCTCTTTGAACTTTGCTTTTCTCCACCCACAACGCAGGTCGTATCATGTTGACTTTCTACATTTCTCAATACCGCGAATAAGCTGGATACGCTCGTTTTTTTTTGTAAATCATGACCGATTCCTCGAAAGCCGCTACGCCTTCGCGAAAGGACACGATTCTCTCACGACGATGGGTAGAAGGTCAGATTGCAGAAGGCAAGCATATTATCATCTATGATGACCGGGTTTTAAAGGTAGATGCATGGATCAAGTTTCACCCTGGCGGTGATAAATCCATCAAGCATATGGTTGGAAAAGATGCGACAGATGAGATCAATGCGTACGTGTCTTCTAACAAAGGCGCCTCTTTACCATCAATATCGAGGTATCCGAAAAACATTCCCTCGCTGACAATCTCCTTCCATATCCATATAGTTTACACTCCAAAGAAGCCCGCCAACGGATGTTGGGTTTCCAGATCGGTCGCATCCAAGGTCCATGGTTAAACTTCCTCCCACCGATCCAAGGCGGGAAGTTCCGCCCATATACCGAGGCAACCTCTCTTTCAGATGAAGACAGTTCTAGTCAGGAAAACTCGACGCCGCCATCCCCGCTGTTCGATGCAACCGACGCTAAAGCCGGCCTCCGTCGGCGAAAGTCCTCTTCTTCCGATACGTCCGTCTCTACGCCAGCCACGGACTTTGAGCCAAAGCCCTTTTTCCTCGACGCCCGGACGCAGGAAGAGATCGTCCTCGACGTTGCAAAGTACCCGTCGCTCGATACCGAGAACCAGGAGAATATCAAGCGGAAATACCGTGAATTAGACCAGCGGATACGCAACGAAGGCCTCTATAATTGCAATTACTTCAGTTACTTCATCGAGTGCTGCCGCTATACACTCTTCGCTGGCTTGTCGTATCTCTTCCTCCAGTTAGAATGGTATGCCACGTCGGGATTTTTCCTGGGATGCTTTTGGCACCAGCTGGTCTTCTCAGCCCATGATGCTGGACATATGGGCATTACCCACCACTTCCATGTAGACAGTGTGATTGGTATTATCATCGCCGACTACCTCGGTGGGTTGAGTCTAGGCTGGTGGAAACGAAACCACAACGTCCATCACATTGTTACGAACGCACCCGAGCACGACCCCGATATCGAACACATGCCCTTCTTCGCTATCTCGCATCGTTTTCTCAATAGCCTCCGCAGTACTTACTACGAACGCATTATGACCTTCGATGCCTTTGCCAACTTCATGCTGCGCTACCAGAACTATCTCTACTACCCCATTCTCTTGTTCGGACGGTTCAACCTGTACCGTTTGAGCTGGGAATATCTCCTTTGCGGCCAGGCCCCGAAGAAGGGTCCCGCTTGGTGGCACCGCTGGTTCGAGTTGGCCGGGCAAGTCTTTTTCTGGTATTGGTTCGGGTATGGCGTGCTGTACTGCACCATCCCCAACTGGAGCAGCCGTATCGTTTTCATCCTGGTCTCGCATATGGTCACGGCTCCGTTGCACGTGCAGATCACGCTCTCCCACTTCGCCATGTCAACCGCCGACCTCGGCGTCAACGAATCCTTCCCCCAGAAAATGCTCCGCACCACCATGGACGTCGACTGCGCGACCTGGCTCGATTTCTTCCACGGCGGCTTGCAGTTCCAGGCCATCCACCACCTGTACCCGCGCATTCCGCGCCACAACCTGCGCCGCACTCAAAAGCTAGTCTTGGAATTCTGCCGGGACACGGGCATTCCATATGCCCTGTTCACGTTCTACGACGGCAACAAGGAAGTCATCGGGAGACTCGGTGATGTCGCCAAGCAAGTTCGCATTCTGGACGAATGCCGGAAGTCCTGTGCGGAGCAAGGCGTTTTCTCGGACCACTAGACGTCATCTCGGAACATGTCCAGTCTAGTGAGATACATTGAAGCCTTGTAAATATCGCACTCTTGTATATAATCATGTCCGCTATGTCCCTCGGTTGCAGTGTGCAGATTCTGATATTGACGGACTTGTAATGCCCCTGTTGATGAATGTTTGAATTCAATTCGCTTGGTAGATTCATGAATAGAATTTGAGGAATTACATTGAATCATGTATTAATGAAGTTTATCATCATACTTCTAGTAATGCAATATGTACACAGAACCACAAGACTATATATACTCGTTGACGCATATACAACATCATCATCACCCGACCATTCCACCGGCCCTGGCTACCTTTTTCGCTCGCTGCTGTCGACGATTATGATTCGCCCGACTAGATTTATTCTCTTCCTTCCTCTGCCGTTGCGCAGCCGTGTTCTGTTCCCCGGAGGCATTACCGCCACGACCACGTCCACCACCGCCCCGTCGACCGCCGCGAGCACGACCACGGGCTGAGCCACGGCCTCGGAACCCAGAACCGGATGACTCGTCCGCATCGTCGCTCTCTTCGCCCGGTCCAGGTCGCCGATAAGAGGTGGACTTGAGCTCCGGCTGCGTGAGAACACCCCCGGGTGTACCGGCCGACAGCGCAAGTTTGTCTTCTAGCTGGGACATGCGCTTAGCATCCCGGGTGAGCATGACGGCCCACCCCTCGATAGCTTCGTCGGTCATCCCGGTTTCGCGCTTGAGCGAGGCACGCGGCTGCGATCGACGGGTAGCGGAGTCTCGGGCGAACAGGGCCGGGGTGGCCTTGTACGTGCGGAAGAGGGTCATGTCTAGATCGGGGTTGCGGACGGTTTCGGCGTCTGCGTCTGTGGCGTCGACGGTGCCGCCTACGTCTGCTACGTCGTAGGTGTCGTCGCGTTCGTCGTCGTCCGAGTCGAAGGTGGCGAGCGCTGACATGATGGCTGCTTTGTTGGCGGCGTGTTTGCTGCGGTCTGCGAGCATGTCGTCGGCTGTTAGGGTTGGGTTTGCGCGGCCGAAGCGCAGTTTCTCGTCTTCGGTTCCGGTGCGGGCGAGCTCGGCGAGGTCGACGTCTGCGTCGAAGATGTTCTTGCGCGCGGGGATGGGAGAGGGCGCGGTTGGTGGGGTTGGTTGCGGGGGAAGCGGGTCGTGGGTGGTGGATGGGGGGAGTTGTTCGGATTTGTCTAGGTTGCGGAGGTCGGCGGGGATGGAGTCGTCGAGGAGGTGTGCGATGATGGTTTCCGGGTTGTCGTGGTAGAAGTCTAGGAGTCGCGCGATGTATCCTGATCCGAGGTCTGGGAAGAGGTCTTGGATTTGGGTCACGAGGGACATTCGATGGACGTGCATGTCCTCTGGCGGCGGGAGGTCTGTGGCGCGGCCTTTTCCTTTATCGGCTCTTCTCTTGGGCTTTTGGTATCGATGGTGGAAGGCGGTTGAGTCTATTTGGTATGCACGCAGGCTGGATAAGAGGTCTTCACCGCGTTTCTGCGGATGCGAGATGAGGTACCGTTCTAGACGGACTAGTATGTCGGAGCTGCAGATTACGTCGGATAGGAGGGTCGGGTCTCTTGTTGCCCTGGAAGTGCCGACGCCCGCGCTGGCTTTTAGGCTGAATAGCTGGTCGAGGAGCACGGAGAGATTGGGCTTCGCGCCCTTTAAGAGGGATGTGAGACTGACGTATACGACGGCCACGAGCACTTTGCGGAAGTCCTCCCGTTTGTGCGTTTGGTATGCATCGTAGCATGTGTCTAGAAAGTCCGAGCCGGAGATGAGCACTTGGCCGCATGCGGGGAGTGCGGAGCCCAGAATCGTCAGCGATCGCAGATCGGAGAGGGTCTCCGGTGTGGGTGGGGTGTTGAGAGAGAGCTGGTGTGTCAAGATTGTCTTTGTCTTTTCCAGACTGGACGATATGGTTTCTTCATGCTTGTTCCATGTATCGGAGAGGAGTTTCTTGAGCGATGAGCTGGAGGGGTAGCAACAGCACATGTTCGCCAGGTACTTCCAGTTCAGTAGATCTGTCGGCGACGAGGGTGTATCCAGCAGGAATCGTCTTGTCACCAGGAAGCATAGCTTTCGCAATGTTCTTGCTTTCGACCCGGTATGTAAACCTGGCGCAGCAGTCGATGCCAGCTGATCAAAGAACGACGTCAAAAAAGCGAGTATTGACTCATCTTTAGATGCAGATTCTGAAAATTCAGCATCGGAAGCTTCAATGCGCAGACCTAGCAGGAGGATCCACGCATCTAGATAGAGCTCCCATTCCTGGGGTGGTATGGCATTCTGCACCGCGGGGGGTGGGACTGGTGCAAGAGGAGGCCAGATAGCCATGACACGGCGGTGTAATTGGATCAAAATAGTACCAGTAATTGTCGAATGACCTGCTGCAGCTTCAGTGTGCGAGAATAAACTGCGAATGTTTACATTGAGGGTATAAGCAGCTCAGCCGATCATAGATGTTGATGTTAGTATTGATGTGCATGTCATTGGAGATGCTGAGTCAACCGCGGCCACCCAAATGGGCATAGCGTTAGATAGGCGAGTGCCAAGACTTTCCACCCGCACAAGAGGCGCTAAAACCGTAAAAAAACAAAAAAGAAGATCACGATAAACTAAATTATTTCGCCTAAAGTCCGTCAGCTATACCATCACTCAACGGCCATCATCACCTTACCGAGCCTTTGAAGTTCAGGTCTTGATTGGCAACTAGCCTCATCTTGCGGTTCGTTCCCCCCTCCCGCCTTTTTTTTTTATTTTCTTTTTTTCCCCCTTTTTCCTTTTCACTTTAACTAACCCACCACTTCTAGCCATCTCAATCCCGGTCTCCCCACCGTACCTCTACAGTCAAGATGTCTTTCCAGAAGCCCGAGAAGGATTTCGGCGAGGGCCCTGTATGTGCTTGTCCTCTCTCCACTCGATCATCATTCTATACAATGATGGGAGTATAATCATGTCGCTCAATTCCAGAGTTACTAACACCCCCCTGTAGAAGGTCCACAAGATCCGTATCACCCTCACCTCTCGCAAGGTCGCTGCCCTCGAGAAGGTCTGCTCTGAGCTGATCGACCGTGCTCGCTCCAAGTCCCTCCACGTCAAGGGCCCCGTCCGTCTTCCCACCAAGACCCTTAACATCTCCACCCGTAAGACCCCCAACGGTGAGGGTTCTAAGACCTGGGACAAGTACGAGATGCGCATCCACAAGCGTCTCATCGAGTATGTATCCCCCCTGTTTTGCCTCGGCGCGGAAGTGGCATAAGATGTTAACAATTGCATAGCCTCCTCGCCCCCACTGAGACCGTCAAGCAGATCATCATCAACATCGAGGCTGGTGTTGAGGTTGAGGTCACCATTGCTGCTTAAATATAAAATGTTCTAGTTCGGTTTAGGGAGGGAGTGATATCCGCTCTCGACTGGGGTGGCGCCGACGACGAGCCTCTCTGGGCGTGTGATCGAGGGTTTCCATCGAGGAGCATGCCGGGCCGTCGTCGATTCCCGCTAGAATCTGGCATAAAAATGGAAAAGTTTGTGGAAAAGTACATCTTGGATTCTGTGCTATGTTCGTAAGAGCCTGTAGAATTGTTTCCGCTTTTAGTAGTTTTACGTATCTTGGTATAAGCAAGGTAAACTCGGACCTTCAAGGGTGTCTGCAATAGTGGTATTCGTGACAGGTAAAAAGAAAAAGAAAAAGAAAAAGATTAGGTGCTACAGATTCGTGACACGCATTCCAGGATAGGATTCCGTTCTCCAAGTTCTAAAAATCGAAGCTCACCCATTCCGTCTTCGGGGGTACACTGGGGATAACGCCATCCTTGAAATATCCGTTTTTCACAAAGAACTCATACTGCTCCGCGACCTCTGGAGTATACTCTTCGGGTTTGCCCTGAGCATCTCTCAAGCTAGCGCCGTCGGGTGGTCCATCCGGGAAGAAGATGCGAACATATGTTTGACGGTCTTGAGGGTGCAAATAACATGGGTTGTCGTCAATGTACTTCACCGGCTGTCCCTTCCAGGTCGCGAGTCTCTTGTTCATGGGATTGTGGACTGTCTGGCCCGATAAGGGAGGGATGGGATGGAGCTCGTTAGGATCATCCACGTTGATAACCGGTGCGGGACCGGTGCCTGGAGTGACGGTAGGTGCAGAGACTGGCTGTTGCGCAGCGGGCTGAGCGAACCCTGCTGCTGGCTGGCCAAAAGGCGAAGGTGTAGGGGCTTGTTGTTGCTGTTGATTTGCTGCTGCAAATGGACTGGGGGCTGTGGATGGTTGTCCAAATGGATTCGCCGCTGGCTGCTGAGGCTGGCCGAACGGTGATGGCTTTTCCGAAGCCTGTCCAAATGCGTTTGTCGCTGCCGGCGCCGTTGAAGATTGTCCAAACCCAGTGGGTGCCGCGGGCTGTTGTGTCGCGGCTTGTGCAAATGGCGATACTGTTGACGTAGCTTGGCCAAAACCGCCACTCATGCCCTGGTTTTGATTTGATATGGCACCAAAAGGGGATGCGGTGCTAGATCCAGCAGCCGGCGCGCCGAATGCTGATGTCCCCAACGACGAAGGTTGGCCAAAGGACGATTGACCGAAGGCAGGTTGACCTAAGCTGGGTTGGCCAAATGCTGGTTTACCGAATGCTGATTGCTGCCCACCAATCCCTGACGGCTTTCCGAAGGCTGATCCTTGCCCTAGTGCACTTGGTTGCCCAAATCCTCCAGACCCCTGTCCTAGGTTGGCTGGTTGACCAAATGCCGGTTGCCCGAATCCAGGGGGTTTGTTGAATGGCGATGGTCCCAATGCTGACGGTTGGCCGAAGGCCGAAGGTTGAGGATTACTGGCAGCTGGTTGACCGAAAGGCGAGGGCTGAACATTACTAGCAGCTGGTTGACCAAATGGTGCGGGTTGTCCAAACGCAGAGGAGCCTTGGCTGGTTGGAGGTTCTGTTTTCCCTTCTGTGATATCGATTCGATTGGGGTGTTCATTTATTCCATCGACAATATACTTCACTGCGCCATTCAGGTCGTTTAAGATGACGTCCATTTGTTGTAAAGCCTCCGTATACAGGGTCTGTGCTTCTTGAACAGCACGCTCCGGGCTTCCCGTTGCAACGGCTTCATAATGGCGCAGTCTGAGCTCTTCGAAGGATTGTTCCCGCTGAGGACCTCCGAAGAGCAGCTTTGGAGCATTCCTACCCGGGCCATAGCAGGAAAAGACCCACTCTGGACGACCCTTCCCAGCAGTCAAGTCTGTCTTGATGTCAGCTGTTGTGATGCCATAACTGTGAGTAAGTCAGCATGCGATCTTGTGCAAATTAGATATGCAACCTACTTGGCTGATTGTTGTTGTTGGTTCTGTTGTGCAGAACGACCTTTGGTTCAGTTAGAAGGTATTCCATATAATTGGCAAAATGAGTTTGAGGCATGCGAGAAACAAAGAGGAGCAAGCGAGATTGTGATAGTGAGACTCGCTCAAGCGCCTGGGCTTGGACAGTATGACTGTCTTGATGACCCAAGATACAGGCGTGAATCCTGGATATCCCTCTTGGAAAAGCCAGGCACTGGGGAGGGTTGGAATTTTCAAAATGAAGAAAAGAAGAGGCGAAAGATCATAAGCATACCTCCACCTCCAAAGCCACCTCCCGAGAGGGCCCCAAAACGGTTCCCCTGTGCACCAAATGACTGATGACCAGGATGTTCAAATTTGCAACGATCTAGTTCAAAGATTAGCCAGTTGTCCAGTGAAGAGGGCAGAAGAATATTCAGACTTAAAAGGGAATTGTTATACCTCCAAATTTACAACGGCCTTGCTGGTAAAAAGTGCAGACGGTCATGTCGCAGCAGTTGTCTTTGGTTGATATGCGATCAACTCGGGGGGGATAAGAGACTCCTGCAGAACAGATTTGGAAGCCTTGATATCAAGGCTGGAAATTAGTTTTCTAAAACGAGTCCAAGTCCTACTCAAATTCAGTAAGGCTGAGTCTGCATTCAAATTAGGTCCAAGGATGAAGTCTCAAGAAAGCTTGTTGTCGAAGGGTACATAAATGCCAAAGAAAATGGATTGTCGTTGAATTGATTTCTTGTGACAATACATGTTTTTTTTACAGTTTTCTGAATGACTACAGCTTCCGTTGGTGTAATGCTTGCGTATGGTATCTTATCCTTGGAACCCATTTATTTTCTATTTAAACGTATGGCCTGAGCATTACTGTTTTGTCCTTGAATATATATATTTTTAATTCTTTTGATTTATTGAATTTATTTCTCGATATCATTGATATCCTCTTTAAATAGTAGTATTACATAGTAAACTTTACGCAAGGTTTCCAGTTTGCAAACTCCCAATGCTCCGTATCCATGAATGTTTAATCGTGTCGCATTTCCAACAGCAACTGCGCGGACCAGCCATGATGCGAGAGCTACAAAGATTGCGTTTGGTTGACCCCGTGTTTGAGAATGTCCCAGTTTAATCCGTCGATCTTCTTTCCACTCAAGGACTCCAGACCGGCGGAGAGGTTGTCGAACTTTCCTGTCGCAAGACGGCGCATCATGACCGTATCTTTTGCGCCGTGCAACCCCTTCGCGGCGCCTCGAAGGAGCGACTCCTCGAACCATTCTTCTTCCTGGTCATTGAAAGGAAGTCCGATCAATTCCATGGCTCGTTTACTCCGGGTTTCGCCTCCTTCCGTAGTGTGGACGAACCCGATAAGTTGTGTAAGGTAAGTTTGACGGCGCTCGTCGTCATGGCTTCGCGTGAAATAGAAAGCTTCGGTAATACTTGACCGACACAGGGTCTTGAAGAACGCCTTCTGCACTTTCGCGGAAGCCAATGGCGGGCTGACGGTAAGGTAATATGCCATCACAAGGCTATCATCGTGCTTAGGAAGGTGCGAGAGGGTAAGCACATAGAGGATCTCATCGGGGAAAGTTGGAATGATAGAGGGTTCGGTCAAGTATTCAATGGCTCTCTGAAGTGCAGTACTCCGTTAGTAATGTTTAAACAGAGTATATGAAACGACATACCCTGAACTCTAGTCTGTCCAAGTTCCAAAGTCCTTCGATAAACAGCCGATACTTTTCAGGTAAATGAAATCGTCGTGAGAATTGCGCAGCCGGATCGTTGGGGGCCCGGCAGTCTTTTAGAAGATAGTAGATCAATGCTTGCTTGTGATGGATATCCAATGGCGAAGAGACAATATGATCGAAGAGGGTTCGGAGGTCTGCATTTGATCTGGGAGGGTATACTTTGGTCACTGTAGATTTTTATTATTTTTTTATCTTGGTTAATGAAGGCTTTTTTTTTTTTTTTTTTTTTTTTTTTTTTTTTTTTTTTTTTTTTTTTTTTTTTTTTTTTTTTTTTTTTTTTTTTTCCAGCTATTGAGCTCTGGGGTCGTTGATTACCTGCTTTCACGCCGAGCAGTCCCAACAGCCTGTCGGCAAACAGCTGGTTGTCTAAAGCGCGACGATTGGAGAGGATTTGCTCAATGACCTTGCCATCATAGACGATATTTTTATTGAAAGCGAACACGCTGTTGAAATTTTCCCACGGCGCCATCTTGAATTTGGCGCCAGAAGTTGGATGGTTATCGGATGGTTGATTGTTGATTGTACAGGGAATTACATTACATACGGCAGTGATAATGTGGGCGGTGAGTCACAATGATGTCCGAAACTTGTTATGGCAGAAAAACAAGGCTTTCCCCGTTTGGGGCTGGATGTAAACAACCCACTTCCAACCCACCAGAACTGAGAAATCATTCCGTCAACAAAGATTGTCCCTCATTCACTCGCCTTCATGAAGCCCTCACTCCTACCCTGAACCCCATCCATCTATTATAATGCCGTCAGTCGCTAGAGGCAGGCCATCTCGGCGCTCTGCCCCTCGAAGAAGTTATGTCATGCCGGAGACATCTGAGGAGGAGGATGCCGGAAACGTTACCCCCACACCCTCCCATCCCGACGGCGAAGATGAACAAGAGGAATACACCCCAGTCCCCAAGAAACAAACCCCAAGACGCCAGTCCAGGAAGCGTTCAACTGCTGAGGCGCCCACTCCGAGCACCGCACGCCCCGCGCGAAAGAGAAGATCAACCGCATCAACTGCCGGGGATGAAGAGATATCGCGAATCGAGGTGAAAGATGAAGGAGATACAGTCGCATCAGCAGAAGAGCCCGAAGAGCCCGAATCGCCTTCTGCGAAGGCAGCAGCGATGTTAAAAAGAAAGAGTATGAACCCCCGTAAGGATCGTGGCTCCCTAGCGCCCAAACCAGATCAGTCCTTACTCCCTACTCCAGAGCCGTCCGAATCGCCGCCGTCTCGACCTCAATCCCAGAGAGGCAGTGTGCCTCCGCTTGCCGATGTCACCGATACCGTAGTGAACCAGGCCCCGAAATCTCCGGAAGATGCGAAGTCGCAAATATCCATCATCAACCCGAACACGACCGTCCTAGAGAAGCCGATGGATATTATGATGAAGTCGCGCACACTGGCTCCTCAAGCTCCGGAGGAGCCATCCGGTCCCAAATCTCGTATGATCATCACATCGCTAATTTTGAATAATTTCAAAAGTTACGCAGGAAAACAGATTGTAGGGCCGTTCCACGCGTCGTTTTCCTCGGTCGTCGGTCCCAACGGTTCCGGAAAGTCAAACGTCATCGATGCTTTGCTCTTTGTATTCGGATTCCGAGCTAGCAAGATGCGACAAGGCAAAATTTCTGCCCTAATCCATAACTCAGCTGATTTCCCAAGTTTGCCCTTCTGCGAAGTCGAAGTACATTTCCAAGAAATCTTCGACCTGCCAGGCGGCGCACATGAAACAGTCCCAGATTCCCAACTGATCATCTCGAGAAAGGCATTCAAAAACAACACCAGCAAATACTATATGAACGCCAAGGAAACGAACTTCACTACCGTGACAACCTTACTTCGTGAACGTGGCATCGATCTTGACCATAAGCGGTTTTTGATCCTCCAGGGTGAAGTCGAGTCGATATCCCAGATGAAGGCGAAAGCTGCGAACGAACATGAGGATGGTCTACTGGAATACCTTGAGGATATCATCGGAACCTCGAAGTACAAAGCTCCAATCGATGAAGCAGCTGCCGAGCTGGAGGGTCTGAATGATGTTTGTGTTGAAAAGAACAACCGTGTCCAGCATGTGGAAAAAGAAAGAAATGGTCTAGTAGACAAGAAAGATAAAGCTCTTGCTTACCTCAACGATGAAAATGAGCTCACTCAGAAACAATCGGCACTATATCAAATCTATATCGATGAATGTGCGGACAACATCCGGGTTACCGAGGAAGCGATTCTCCAGATGCAGGAGCTCTTGAACATGGAGCTCGAGAAGCACGAGGGGAACGAATCTGGCATCAAGGAAATCGAAAAAGCCTACAAACGCGGCATGCGTGAATATGAGACCATGGAGAAAGAAGCTCAGAGTCTGGCGAAAGAGATGTCGAAATACGATAAGGAATCCGTGAAATTTGAGGAGAAGAAGAAATTCTTGGTTGGGAAACAGAAGAAGTTGGAAAAGTCTATGCAAGCCGCTCGCTTGGCTGCCTCTGAATGTGAAAGTTTGATCGAGAAACACTCCCATGATATCGCCAAGAAAACCAAAGAGACAGCAGAACTGGAGAAGGAAATGAAGACAGAAGAGGACGAACTGTCAGAAATCCGTGAAAGCTTGAAAGGGAAGACCCAAGGGCTGTCAGACAAAATCACTGCCAAACAGAAGTCACTCGAGCCATGGGATGAGAAAATCAACAAAAAGGTTTCTGCCGTCGCAGTGGCGCAAAGTGAGCTTGACATTATACGTGAGAGAAGCAATGCTGGAGCAGTCCTACTGGAAGAGGCTCAATCCAAGGTATCGTCAATTGAGGAGACATTGACTACCAAGGAAGGCGACCTCGAGGAGCGCAAAGCTCAAAAGGCAGATCTGGAGGAGCAAGTTGCGAAACTGAAGCACGATCTCAAGAAATACGCCGCCAGAGAGCCTGAAGTCCGCGCTCATGTCTCTAGCGCACGCCAGAAAGCGGACGAGGCAAGAGCTAGTCTCGCAAGTACCCAGAACCGCGGCAGTGTGCTGTCTGGTCTGATGCGTCTGAAGGAGTCTGGTCGTATCGAAGGATTCCACGGAAGGCTCGGCAACCTTGGCACAATTGACGAGAAATACGATGTTGCTATCTCAACCGCCTGTCCAGCTTTGGAAAACATGGTGGTAGATACAGTCGAGGTTGGCCAGCAATGCATTGACTATCTCCGAAAGAACAACCTTGGTCGAGCCAACTTTATCCTTTTGGATCGTCTCCCTAGACGGGACCTGTCAACGATTTTTACCCCAGAGAGTGTTCCTAGACTCTTTGATCTAGTGAAGCCTAAGGATCCGAAATTTGCCCCGGCATTCTATAGCGTCATGCAAAACACGCTTGTTGCCAAAGATCTGGAGCAAGCAAACCGCATAGCTTACGGTGCGAGACGGTGGAGAGTTGTAACTCTCGATGGTCAGCTTATTGACACATCTGGAACCATGAGTGGTGGCGGCACCCGTGTTGCTCGTGGCGCTATGTCCTCGAAACAGGTAGCAGACACCAGCAGGGAACAGGTTGCGCGTCTAGAGGGTGACCTTGAAGAAATGGAGAGGAAGTTCCAGGGTTTCCAAGAGAAGCAGAGGCACATTGAGGCTTCCATGAGGGAGAAGTCCGAGGAGGTTCCCCGCATCGAGACTAAGATTCAGAAAATCTTGATTGAGATTGAGAGCGCTAACCGCAGTCTTGCGGATGCTCAGCGGCGTGTCAGCGAATTGAGTGCCGCCCACAAGCCTTCAAAGACTGATGCGAACCAGGCCGCAGCTCTCGAGAGGCAGATCTCCTCGCTCGAGGAAGAGATTGAGGATCTCCGTGCACAAAAGGGTGGCATTGAAGAGGAGATTCAAACACTGCAGAACAAGATCATGGAAGTTGGCGGTGTAAGACTACGTGGCCAGAAAGCTAAGGTCGATGGCCTCAAGGAACAGATCAGTCTTCTGTCAGATGAGATTTCCAACGCAGAAGTTGGAAAGTCGAAGAATGAGAAACTCATTACCAAGCACCAGAAAACGCGCAATGAGGCCGAGGAAGAGCTTGAGCATGTCGCTGGGGACCTTGAGAAGCTTAATGAGGATGTTGCCAATCAAGCCAACGACGCGTCAGGGTGGCGAGAGAAGGTGGAGGAAGCGCAGGAGGCCCTTGAAACCAAGAAAGAGGAGCTCACAGCTCTGAAGGCAGAGCTGGATGAGAAGGTGGCCGAGCTGAACGAATCCCGAGCCAGCGAAATCGAAATGCGTAACAAGCTCGAGGAGAATCAGAAGGCCTTGGCTGAGAACGAGAAGCGCGGACGATACTGGCAGGAGAAGCTTTCGAAGCTGACGCTGCAGAATGTAAGCGATCTTGGTGAGGAGCAAACTCCTGCTGAGCTCCAAACATACACCAAGGACGAGCTATCGGAGATGAACAAGGACTCTCTGAAAGCAGTCATCGCAGCACTAGAGGAGAAGACACAGAACTCACCTGTTGATCTTGCGGTGATCGAGGATTACCGTCGTAGGTCCGCTGAACATGAGGCTCGTTCAGCAGATCTTAACGCTGCCCTCACGTCCCGTGACAGTGCTAAAGCTCGCCTGGATGGTCTTCGGTCCGCCCGGCTGAACGGGTTCATGGAGGGCTTCGGCATAATCTCTCTGCGTCTCAAGGAAATGTACCAAATGATTACTATGGGTGGTAATGCAGAGTTGGAGCTGGTAGACTCTCTGGATCCTTTCTCCGAAGGTATCCTCTTCTCCGTCATGCCTCCCAAGAAGAGCTGGAAGAACATCGGCAATTTGTCCGGTGGTGAGAAGACTCTCTCCAGTTTGGCCCTGGTCTTCGCCCTGCACCATTATAAACCCACGCCACTCTACGTCATGGACGAAATCGATGCAGCCCTGGACTTCAGAAATGTAAGTTGTACCATCGCCCTCGAGACACTCTAACATGCTAACAAACATCCTCCAGGTCTCCATCGTCGCTTCATACATCAAGGAAAGAACAAAGAACGCTCAATTCATCGTTATCTCCCTGAGAAACAACATGGTAAGCCCAACCCACACGCCACGTCTCTCAACATTGCAATTTACTAACGACAAATCCAGTTCGAACTCGCCTCCCGTCTAGTCGGCGTTTACAAAGTCAATCACAAGACCAAGAGTGTCTCCATCGAGAACAAGGATTATATCAAAGCACAGTAATGACCACGACTTTCATGCCTGTTCTTCAATGTTGTGGTTTATTTATTTCTCTCTATCATTATTATTTTTATGGTGAAATGTCCAGGGACGGAAACGGATGGAGTAGGCTTGTGCGCTTTTTTTCGTGCTTGTGGAAAGATGGGATTTTATCAGTGCCTTTTTTTTTCCGGTTCTTGTTTGTCGGTTTAATTTGTATGATGCGCTACGTCCGGTTTTATATTGACCCTTGGATACTTATGACTTTTTGGTACTGGTAGTTTCGATTCTGGTGGATACTTATTTGTAAAGATGCTGGTTTGACTTGTTCTAGAGTATATATTTCTTTTCCTTCTACTAGTACTACCGTCTTGCACACAATTTTATTTTGCTTATGCAGCTTCAAATTTAATCCTGAACCAGACTGGACTACTACTACTACTACTACTACTACTACTACTACTACTGGCTAACTTGTTGCTTTGGAGAGCGTACAGCAAATCTATAAGGAAAGTAAGTGTATGGCTTAGTACGGTGGAGTACTAGCGTCGGTCTAGTTCGTTAAAACTTAACCTAGAGCCTCCCACTAACAAAACAAACTGGCGAATAAA
The DNA here is from genome assembly GCA_009193465.1 of Aspergillus avenaceus. Classification (NCBI taxonomy): domain Eukaryota; kingdom Fungi; phylum Ascomycota; class Eurotiomycetes; order Eurotiales; family Aspergillaceae; genus Aspergillus; species Aspergillus avenaceus. The sequence continues at coordinate 26,909 of ML742327.1, forward strand.
TACTTTGACAATTGCTTGATCAGGTATACCCATAAAGATCACAATGATTGATTTAAACCCAAAGAAAACAAGGGCCAAGATAAAAAAAAAAAACCGTAGAATACATACAAGCATGTCTGATGTCGCGCGAGCGTATTTTTCATCGCTATCATAACGACATCCACCTCATGAAACAAGTGCCAGCCAGATTCGTCCCCTTCCTGATCAGGTATTAAAGTAAATTAAGAGACTAAGGGTATGTGTATCCGAAGGAAATGAAGGGAATCGAACAGAACCAGATCGCTTGACCACCCACGCTTGAAAAGAAGAGAAGTTTAAAGGAACAGGATCAAAAACAAATAGGTATTGTTGCGAAAAAGCCGAAACTCCGCTTCCATCTGTAAAAGCGCCGTAGTCTATCGAGAATCATCCGGAAATGTGACAAAAAAGGCTAAAAAAAAAAAAAAAAAAACGGAAAAAAGGAAAAGAAAAAATAGAAATGAGAAGGTCGAAAAAGCTACAGGCCATTCTCATGTACCATCATTCGTGAAGTAATGTGCACAATTTGCGCATTGTGTCAATATGCGCTTGACACGTGAGCTCAATGCGATGCACAAGAGCCGCTATACTGTTCAAACTATGACCGATCGACGTGTCGCAATGGGGATCGGCTTGGGACCGGAGCCTGAAGATATGTCAAGGGTCGATATACCGAGGTCGCTTTCATCGTATTTCTTGGGTTTGTCTTTACCACTGCCTATCACAGAAGATCGTCGCGTCTCTTCGCCTTCGCGAATTGTACTGCACACAAATCGTTCCTCTGAGATCGGGTCGGCACCAAACATGGAGCCCAATTGTTGCAACATGGCTACAAAGTTTGCATGAATTTCGGCAAAGATGTATGGGTTTCCCACAATTTCTGAAAGATTCCTAGCCTTCACTTGGCCAGGTCGGCGAAGTTGACCATCCGGGTCGAGGGCGCGGCCAGTGAGAAAAGAAGAAACGGGGGTATACTGTCTGCTGCCCCTCCTTCCGGTTCCACTCGTCTGTTCTTCCCGGCGTTTTTCATCTTCTTGAAATCTCTCGGCCGAGTTCACCATGCCAGACGCGATGCGACCAAAGGCACGCCAAATTAATGGGCAGGCGCGGAACGCACGTCCTGTGTCTTTACCTGCCAAAGCTACCAAAGCGTAACTGCGCCGTTTCCCACGAGCCATTGGGTCCGGAAGACGAAATACATAGGCGATGGTGTAGCCCGTGTTCGAGTCGCCAAAACACAAAGGACCAGAAGAAGCGCCTTGGGGAAGGAGTTCACAGCTCAGGGTCCGGATTGAAGAGCGTCGCAATAGTGCATAATCTGCTGGATTTGGGGGACCCCGTTGGGAAAGATAGGTGAGGATGTGTTGGTGGCAGGAAGTATCTGATGCAACGGAGGAGGAATGTAAAGAGTCCGGAAGAGATGCGTGTAGATGCGAAGGGTGCTTCTCATCGTCAGAGTCGGAATGACTAGAGCCGCAGGAAAAGACCATCTCCCTGGAGCGCAAAACATGGCTCCCATTTTTACCCTTTCCATCACTGTTCGGGGTACCTGGAGCACCGGGAGGAAGTTTTCTGCTCACATCTTCCGGTAAGGTTAAGCTACAACTTGCGCAGGTATCGCCTTCTGTGCCACCGAGCGCATTCAAGCTCTGGTGAGCCTCGGCAGATCTCGACTGCGACTTAATAAAATTGGGATGATTCTCGATCTTTTGGGAACCGTCGGCTAACCCGGAATATTTCCCAGGTGATTTGATTGAACGCGAGTCATTGCCATGAGCACGACTCTGAAAGCCATGAGAAGATGTTGTGTCGTGAGAGGCTGCAGGGGTATCATCGGGAGAGAAATCAGATGGTTCAGGGTAGCAGTGTGAGCAGGAGAAAGGCAAGACCTGCGAGCAGATGATCGAGGTGGGACCATGCACCTCGCAGAAATGCGTCAAGGAGAGCTAGAAAGCATTGTTAGTGCTGAACAAGAGCCAAATAGGTTTCCGGGTCAAGATGACGAAATGATTGGGTCATTTTTTGATATAGTATAGTATATAAGGCCATGTGTTGACTTGGACACCAATTGGATAACAGACCAATTGAGATACGAATTTGTCGTAATCTCATGGGTCATAGAGCATGTAGACACTTTGATCGAGGTAATAGAGCCAAGGGTAGGTGACGGATAACATAAGAGTGAGGACACTCATGCGCAATGTAGACATCGATGGGAAAAAAAAAAATTGATAATTGGATTACTTACAATGAAATCCATGTCCACGGAGATTATTAACGTCTAGCAGTATTCAGCAACCATAATAGACCACTGTTACGATACATGCTTTTTGGAGGAGATCTCATGCAGTGGCGATTATCGTATCTGTGGCAATGACGCAGGGTTTCCACGCCCGCGGAAGGGAGATAGATTGAAGATAGAGAGTGCGAGAAGTTTATTTGATTAGACTGGATCGGATCCAGGCAATAAGATGTAAGAGTAGTGAATGAATTGCACACGACCTCCTTGTCGTTGCAGGGGGTGGAAGCTGCAAAGGCCAGCTTTTGCAGACCAGAAAACCGGTTGTAAAGAAAGAAAAGAACGAGAGGAGGTGATTATTAAAAAGACAATGGCAGAGCAGACGGACTCGTCTACTTTTCGCAGGATCGTTAACTATGCAAGATTAATGGATCAAAAGGAAGGGGGGGCAGAAGAGACTCCCAAAAGTGGATCCCCCTCCGTTCGGCTGGATTCACGGTATTGGTATGGTTCTGGGTTTTTACTACTTTAGATTTCAAGTATTGGTAATGGGTAATCTATCAGGTTTTCTCTTTTCTTTTCTTTTCTTTTCTTTTTTTTTTTTTTTTTTTTTTTTTTTTTTTTTTTTTTTTTTTTTTTTTTTTTTTTTTTTTTTTTTTTTTTTTTTGTAAGGCCGGAGAGAGTAAGAGGCCCAATGACCTTTGACCCAAAAATAAAAATGAAAATGAAAATAAAAGAATTAAAACAAAACAACTTAACTTACTTACTCCGGAGTATTGTAGTACTAAAAGGTAAGCTTGTATTAAACCTCACGTCAGGTATTAAATATACTCTTTTCTTTTCTTTTCTTTTATTATTCTTAATTATTTTTATTCCCTTTTATTCCGGATTCAAATTCATACAGTTGTTAGAGGGGCATTTACCTTCCAACCTGTTTTGAATTCTTGAACATTAATGATAAAAATTCAAAACAAAACAACCAGAGAAATAATTAAAGAAAATAAGAATATATACGAAGTCCTTCGTACGACCTTCTCATTGTTTGGTTTTCTAAGTTGCTCACCACCGCTGACCTCCTCTCTGAACGTAGTCATTCATCTTCCCATGTGCAAAATTTCCAATTTTTTTTCATCCTCTTTGGACAATGCTATCAAACTAGCTTACATCGTTTAGTTCTTGGCCAACTACTAGTCGGATGGAGCCCCGACAGAAAACGGTTGACTCCAATCTAAAAGTTACACCGAACTTAACTCGATCTTTTCCTTTAAAGGTTTTTAGAATGAATAATGAATAATGAATATAAATTATAGTCTTAGGTTTGGTTTTTAATCTACCTCCAGCTCATGTTTCAGAGCAAAATGGGGTGAACGGAATCGAAGTGGAAAGAAAAGACAGTGTATCAATTACCGATCCATACAGTGTGGTAAATGGTAACTTTTCCACCCAGATAGTAAAAGTAGGTAGTACTGACGACTTAGGTAGGTTAAAATGTCTCCGAACCAACCTCTCAAAGAAGACCCGAAAAGGATTTATTTCCTTTTTCTCTCTCTGATACACACCCTCTTTTGTTCGGGCTCTCTCGTAAGGCTTCCGGAGGAAGTTTACTTGGAATCTTTCCGTACCCAATTTGGCGGGACGGCGTCTGGCCGCTAAAATCGATGTTCCCTCCCCGATTTTTTTACGCAATCGAAGGTTTATAGAACGGGAAATGGAAGAAGTCAATCGCAGATCCATCCGTTTACCCTTTTTCCGCGCTATTTCCCTTTTCCTCTTCCGATCCTTTATTTGATGTTTTTTTTTTTTTTTTTTTTTT
>ML742328.1:0-30931 GCA_009193465.1 Aspergillus avenaceus
AAAAAAAAAAAAAAAAAAAAAAAAAAAAAAAAAAAAAAAAAAAAAAAAAAAAAAAAAAAAAAAAAAAAAAAAAAAAAAAAAAAAAAAACGTCCCCTTACATGCTTGGCTATAAGCAAAGAAGTGAGTAACGGGTGACAATTGAATACGAAACATCAAACTCTAGAAGAATGCCATCATCCTATCAGACCAGGTCACAATACAGGGTTCTATACCTTTTATCATGTCAGTTATGTTTTCAATATTTCAGTCCATTTTGAAATACATTAATTATCTATCTTTTGACATGCAAATTGCAATGACATCATTCAATCACTGTATTATCGCAGTCCAAGCCTCAACGCCCAGATTCTTGTCTAAGAATCCTAGACAACAATGAACATCGCCATTGCAATTTACTGGTCTAAACACTGGCATATCATTTCTCTTCTTGGCATTCTTTTCTTGAATGTGTTATCTTTCACTGTGTGGTATAAATGACCGCTGGCTCAAAGAAAGAAAGTCACTGGTTACGGGAGGTAGGAGGATTTTCAGTAAGCATCATACTTCTTGCAGCTGTCTTCTGGATGGTGATAGTGCTTACAACAGTCCACGTTCTAATGACTCATTAACGGCCTTTTACTATACAACTTCCCAGCCTCACACTAGGCATACAACAATTCTTGACCCATCGAGTCCCTTGCCACCACAAACGCTCCACATAACTGTCAACCGATCATAATGTTCCACTTCAACCACCCGGATCCATCACAAATTAAGCATGAAAGACCATCTGTGACATCTCCACACTTCACGTGGGGATCAAACCTACTACTCCATACTACATGATTCCAGAAATTGTATGGAAGCTATCTAGAGCGTGCCAAGAATAAAAGAAGGTTATTTTCGGCTGGTCTGGCCCTTGGGGAACGCAACTGTACAACGATTGTCGGCATTGTGCCACTCAGTGGGGTGCTCACGGCTGCAATTTAGAACTGAATCGACGATTGTGCGAAATGATTACTCGCCGATTTGCGATTACTAGTTTGATCGGGGAAAGATAATTACTCCGAGGCGCTAAACCATTAAATTCGTCCGACAATAGTTGACGATCACCTGGTCTGTCCACTTACGCGCACCAACAATGGTCCTAGGGGCAACAACGGTCTACTTTGACATACCACATGCTACTGGAGACTACTGGAGACTACTATGTCACAAAGTGAAGAAATAATTGAAGAAAGGACTCAGGAGGTTCGATTTATAATCATCAAGCCTAGTGTCATAAATATACATATGCCTTGCTCATGGCAATGGAAACAACAAAATCCATGAAATCGTTCCACGGATATAACTCAAGGGGTAGTCATGTATAAAACCAAGCAAACGAAATAGGGGGAATCTATTCAACAGTTCCTTGCACCAACTCAGGTCAGCCGACCCGTGACGGTACCGAAAGCACGAAAGCCAAATTTATCGGCATTATTGACTCCACAAAGGAGCAAAGATATATGTAGGAAAAACGTTAAAAAGAAAAACAGAATTCATCCATAGGCTCAGTGGGTGGGTCCCGAAATTTCCCATCTGGCCGGTTTTTTTTTGTTCATTCATTAGAGTTTTACTCCGAAGCCGAGGGGGAGTACTCGGGTGCCTTGACCTTCTCTGGGTCTTCGACGCCAGTGCCAAACCCATACTCATTCGCCTTCTGCTCAATTTCCTCATCGGAAAGCTTGGGGAGCTCATGAGCAGCGCGCACATAGCTGATGTTGTCAGAGTAGCCCTTCGCGAAGATGATGTCAATTTCCTCCAAGCTTCGGTTGGCAGTCTCAGGGTAGAAGAACCAGATGATAGGGATGAAAATGGCGTTCATGGCAGCGAAAAAGAGGTAAGTACCCCAGCCAATATTAGCGATCATGACAGGGGTGATCATGACAACCAAGAAGTTAAACAACCAGTTGCTGCAGGTCGAAACAGCGTTGGCCTTGGCACGAGTCTTAATAGGAGACAGTTCAGCAGGGTACAGCCAGGGGAGAGGAAGCCAAGCGGCACCGAAAGCAGCCATATACAAGAACAGACCAAACACGGCACCCTTGGAAACCTGGGTGTCATCTGGGATAAGGCAAGCAAAGGTAATGATCATAGCAATAGTCTGGAGAATAGAGCCACCGAGGAAGAGCTTGCGGCGACCAATCTTTTCAATAAAGAACCAAGAGAAGGTCGCGAATATGGCATAGACAATCATGTTGATACCACCAATCAGCAAGGCCTCGTCGTTGGACTGATGAAGAGATTGTTTCAGCAGAACAGGAAGGTAGTAGATGACAGCATTGCAACCAGAAAGCTGCTGGAAGATCTGGGAAGAAGATCCGATAAGCATACGACGCAAATGCTGGGTACGGCCGCCGGTAAGGAGATCTCTATAACGGGTGGTAGCTCCAGCGCCAGAACTAAATCTTTCTGTTAGCAATGATCCCTTCGGAGTAATAGCACGTTACAAGGTTTTCAACATACGCTCTAATAGAGTCAATAACCAGGTTCTTCTGTATCTGGGTCTCCGGGTCGTTGACCTCATAACCACCAAGAGCAGCAAGCACATACTCGCCCTCTTGGATGCGGTCCTTCGCGATCAGGTAACGAGGAGAATCGGGGAGAAAGAACATTCCAATAATGATGATAAGACCGAAAAAGATCTGGAAAGCAATAGGGAAACGCCACACAAGGTCGGGAGGACCGTAGTGAGCTCCGAAATCGATCCAGTATGCGATTGCAGTACCAATAGCGATCACACCGCCCTCAATACAGATCAAGAGACCACGATTGCTAGTCTTGGAGCATTCGGCCTGGTAAGTGGGAATCGTAGATGTGTTCATTCCGTTTCCGATACCGGTGATGACACGTCCGATGAAGAATTGGAGGAGAGGAATATGGCCAACAAAGGAGGTGACCTGAATGATGACACCAATAATCATAACAATAGCTCCGGAGAAGATCATCCAGCGACGGCCGGTACGGTCACCAAAGATCAGCGCAAAGACGGCACCTGCCAGACAGCCCAATTCGTAAACAGCCGTCACAAGGGCTTGCATTGTGTCATTGTCCTTTGTCGCAGTAAAGACATTGTTGAAAGCTTTGTCACTAATAATGCCCGACATAACACCCTCTGCCAATCAATGTTAGCATTGTTTCACTGGTTTGTTTGGCTTTGTTCCAAGAAAGATTGGCCTGCGAGTACTTACGGTCATATCCGAAAAGCAAGAAACCCATCGTAGCCACGGTGGAAATGGTCAACGAAAGAGGCTTGCCCCTCATACCAGCAAAGGAGGGAGGCGCCATGATGGGCTAGGTGTTCGACGTAATGAATAGACAAGAGATATGTGCACTACGGACTGATTGTATGAATCTCCAGCATAGACAGGGGAGGAGACTGGTCACTAATCTTTCCCGGGGGGTCGTTCCTAGTTAAACCTTGTGCCTGAGGAGCGAACCTTGGAAGATTGACGGGGAAAGGGAAAAGACAACAGATCCAACGCGGAGAAGATGGGGAGGGAAGGGGGGATATTTCTATTTCTCCAGGTACAGGCAGTTGTGGCTACCAGGCACGCATGCTGTTTGACCATCTGCTATTCCCCAAACTGATGACTCCACTAACTTACCAATTTTCATAGTCAACCATACCATTGTTTGTTTTGTGGAGCAGGGAACCGGATGCATCAATAACGCTTCGTTTAAGCATTTTTGGGACGGTTCGCAAGGGGCTCCACAAAGGGTGGATTCGATGGAGCTGTAAGATGCAATGACATCACTCGCTGGTCTCATTAGGACCCCTGGAAAAGGTAACCCAAGAAAAAAAAAATAATAAATAATCGAAAATCCTAAATATTAAAAAAAAAGAAAAAAAAATATTATTCACGAAATTCACACGACTACGGATCCTCCGAGGGATATGTCGGGCCAATGCCATTGGCACATTCTTCCGCTACCGATGGCTGTCCTTCAGCAGCCTCTAAAGGCACGCCTTGCCGACTCTCCCTCCACCGAGGGTAAGTCTTCGGGCCCACCGAATGCTACGGTCGTTGTCTTTCATTCCTCGAATGCAATAGAAGCTCCATAAAACTCTCCATTACGTGCGGTAGGGAGGATATCGTTACTCTGTATGGAGAATCTCAGCAGAGATCACACATTGCGGTGGCCTTCGGAACCCGGGCGTGCCGGCAAACAGGGCTGACTTTCCTGTTTTACATTTTACCTCCGCCCTCCCACCTTTGGGGAAACTAAAGCGAGGGGCTTTCCGTTTCCCACGGGGTATTTCACCTGACCACAGACACTCACCTGACCCCGAAAACCCCCCAGAATTCTTATCCAGATTCATCTGAAAACACCGCATCACATCCATAATGCATTTTGAATGCAAGCTTGTAGTTCTGCGCCATTCCCGTCACTAATTACGGGATCCACGGTCTGCAAAAGCTTCGTGCCTCCGTCCCGAGTAGGACGGCTTGGCTTGGTCTCTGAATGCATTTCTCGGCCGTTGTTCGGGAAGCCGTTTCCGTATACTAATTGTTCCCGACCGCGCCTAGCGTTAATCTGCAAGGTGAGATGGTGCTGTGGTTACTCAGCACCAATAATAATCGTAAGTTAATAAGAAGAAATTAAAGAAATGAACAAGCAATTTCCACGATTAACCTTCAAAAGGTTTAGCGAAGTTAATAGAGGAAATACAAAAAAAAGAAATTAAAAAGAAAAAGAAAAAGAAAATAAACATTTCTCCATCGAAGCCGCGAGAGATAATGATTGTGATTCGATACCGTATCTGCTCATCGCATGGGTTTCCTCCACCCTGGGTGCGATTGTCGGCTTCTCGCACACGGATTCGCCCTTGGCGGACCCATTTTTCTGCTTGGATTTGCGTGAATGTTTTTCCATCCTTGATTCCGAGTCCTTTTATTTTGTTTTGTTTTTATTATTGTTATTTATTTTCTCCCTCTTTTCTTTTTTTCCTTCTGGCTTCCACCATCCACACTACGGAGTCGTGACTTTCCCTTTAGCTAACATTCCCCCGAGTCTCTGACAAGACTGTTCCCACTAGATACCAGTTGAGAAGGTATAGGGTTGATTCTGTTGGCTAATACAACATAGTAGAGGACCATCATTATACCAGCGGGCGCTGTGATTAGTTGCTCTTGATGGGCCATTTTATGTAACCCTAAAAACCAATTGAATCGTAGACCGTACTGCACCTGCTTAATAACACGTACACAGTGCTCTTTCATGCCCATGTGCTGCACTATGGTACGGAGTATGTCCACCTTAGATAAGCTCCTGCTTTAGCTCGCAGAAATTTTCTGTTGGAGTAGCGCATTGACTTTCTCAAAATTGTGTACCCGCGATATGCCCCAAGCGTCCATTGTCTACCACCACCGTCAGCAAAACGAGCAAACTACATACGTCAGCGATGGCATCGAATAAACGCCAAGCGCTCCAAGCATACAAAGAAGCAATATAGCCAAGGATGAAGCTCAAAGGATTTCCACCGAGGTAGCGACAAGAGTTTGACAAGCGCTCTCGGCAGAATCCAAGTGGTGGGGGCACGAGGGGGAGTAGTGGAGACACAAAAGTGGAGAGCAGCCAATGCGCCAGTCTCCAGATCCAGGTGGATTTTTGGTTGGCCTAACACGACGCGCACTAAATTTGAATATCCTCATCAGTTCTGCCCAATGACAATAACGGCATTGTTTCGCCCATTGAATGATCCCAACTATGGCTGACTGTTCCTGTCGTGAGCCGCTGGTACTCACGCTGCGGTATCGAGCCGCCTAAAGCTTTTGCCCCAGTCCTGAGGTCCATCCCACTCTTTTGTTTTTGTTCTTTTTTTTTTTTTGGCCGTTTCTTTTTTTTTTGCCTCTCCCACACAGACCCATCCACACACACTGTGGACTAATCGGGTCATCTCTCTACGTCAGAGGTGCTCGTTGGTTGCATCCGGATACCGGCGGATAACTGTCAAGCAATCATCTTCAGTATAGAGAAACAGAAGCTCCGCAATCACCCACCTGCAACTGAATCAGATGAAACAGTCGAGTCGGGGAAAACCCATTCGCTCACTCCATGCCAAGTTTGCAAGAAAATGTGACAAAGGATCGACTCTTCTCCGAAACAGAAGAGCGGGAGAAAAAAAAAAATATTTGCCGGCCCATCTGCAAGATGATGTTATCTGACAACCCAGCGGAAGCAATCGGATCTGGATATCTACACTTGTGACAGCTGTCTGGTTTGATTTTGGCCACCATGTTCGGCGCCTTCCGTAGTGGCCAGCCGGGGCTCATCAAAAAGCGCAAGAAGTTGCGAAATGACGTCGTAGGCTTCATCGTCCGTTCGTCGGAAGCGCCGTCTCTCGGTAATTAGTCCACTTGCGCAGTGCGCAGTACGGAGTATGATACTCGCATATAGTCGCAAAAAGAAAACTCTGATCCCTACTCTCACTCCAAGTGGGCCGGGCCTGAGACTTTTCCATATCTGTATTCCAGTACATGCAGCGTGTCGTCTTCTACGCCCAGAGCCCACCGTAATGCATCCGTCTAGGGAAAACTTCGGCCAAGTGCAGAAATTTGGTGTCCAGGCGAAATTGTGTAATAAGATCGGGCCGATGCCGAGATTCATGGTCGGGTCGAGTTGTCGGGATCGAACCGCTAAAGGTAACCGGCCCGTGGTCCGGCCAAGAGCGGTCTTGGCTTTGTAGGTAAAAGGCTCCGTCGAACTTCCTAAAAAGACAAGAGAAAAACATGAACAGAAATCTCTGCAAGCTCTCACCGATTACCGAAATGAATGGTGCCTCTGATTATGTGGAACGGTTTTTTGCGAATGGGCGTGGTTGTTAGTCACCGTTGACTGTATATGGAGTATGTTGAGTTGCCAAGGATCAACAAATTAGTAATGTAGAATAAGTTGTTAGAGTTAGTCGATGTATCGCACACTGGCAGGTTGCAACACATAGTATAACCATGTCGATAAAATAGCACGGGTATTAAGAAGCATGGATGCTCGGGAAATTTTTGAATGGTCGAGAGAAAAACAGCGAAGGGCCGGACAAGGGGGGCAGAGAGGTCGGGAGGCCGATGGGATTAAATATGCAGCAGACTCGGCAAGCCGGTGCCGAATTGTAGGGCGAGATCTCGGTCAGGGATGCCACCGGAGGCTTCGGAACACCAGGCTTGGTCACGAGGCAAAGAAAAGAATAGAATCACCACCAAGGGGGTGGGCTTCCACATGGCCCCAAGGCCTTTTTTATTTGTTTGGGCTAGACGCCTCAACTTCATGGTGACGTGGGAAACCGAGCTGAAAAACCTGATAAGAACTATGTTACTGGATGCAAGGTCTTTCTAAACAAGATATGAGCTTTAGAATGAAGTCATATCAGGGTCGACCCTCTTTTTTACGCACATAGATAACGGCAACAATCTGTTTTTGAATGAGAAACCGGAAGGTTTGGAGTTTCAAATGCCCCTCTGCTTCAGCGTTCGAATCACTCGGGTTTTACCCCGTCCTACAGCTACGGCATAAATCCAGGACACCGAGGTCGCGGACTCGGTTTATGCAGACAGATACAAGACTGATGTATGTCTTTCGCTGAGGCATTGGATTAGTATTTCCATAAGTTATGCATCCGCCATGTTTCCATCGAGCGGAAGTTCGGGGACGTAATTGGTACCGCAGGGTATACGCACATACATGATCTCATTTACAGCTGCCGGTGAATCATCTTCATAATCATAAAAAACAATGGACAGGGTTTTAATGGCTACTATGTTTTGCTAATGCACATGCTTTCAAGGTTCCACGCATTGAGAGAACGTGAAGCTTGAAGATCTACAGTCCACACAGACCATAGCACACGATCTCCGTAGATCCGCTCATAACTCCGATTGGGTGAAATTACTACCATAGATCTTGTGAGCATCTCTATCTTATTCCGGAGTATTCTGCAGATACTAAGAATAGACTTCGCACCGACGGATGCGGAAACTGATGCCTTGATGCCTCACAGAAATGGCCACCGAGGCGTTTGCAATGTTTGTTTAGGTTCACCTCGGCAATGTTTCTCTCTTTAACGATGCTTCTGTGTTCGGTTTGAGATGCATTCGGCATTCCCATAACTGGAATGCATGCAAAATGCAGTGTCTGATTTGAATGATAGGAATTGAATGCGAACTTTCTTTTATTTTTTTTTGAACACATGTGTCACAGTGTGCATGGCCCTTGCTTGACTAGCTGCATGAATCCTAAAACAGCTGGTTGTTCTGAAGGTCTAGAACCAATAATGTCTTTCAGTGTTGTTGTTATGGCTGGCTGGATATATCGGCACTGTTATCCCTAGCTAGACTGGGCATCTGAATGTTGCAATCACAAAAAAAAAACTTCAAAGGACAATGAACTGGCTAATGCAAGGGGTACAAAAGGAAACTTTTGAGTAATAAATCTGACAGGTTGCTAACCACAAAGTCCAGTCACAGTTTTAATACCTTGCAGAGCCATGTTTCTTCAACAAAAGTAGGATCATCGGGTTGTTCATGTGCGGTCTCATAATGGAGGATCACTTGGATTCCGACCCGTTCATTCCCGGTGAACCTGAGAAGGCAAATACGAGGTTCAAACTACCATATGTTAAATTTTCTTCAAAGACTATTGTTATTAAAAAGAGAAAAGGGGTACAGGGTTGGGGGTGACTCAAAATTTTGAAAATGTTTCCAGGATATTCAACCAAATCAGAGATTATGTAACTCAGAACAGAAAAAAATGGGATCGCAACAAAGTCGGCCGAGAGAACGTCGCCCGAATCGGCTCCCCGCAATGGGTTCCCCAGGCTTGGAAGCTCTAGTCCATCAACACCCGTTTCTCTTCATTTATCCGACCAATGAGTGTCCTCCGATTGCTGCGCGCCCCATTCCAATTCGCTATCCATTATCCCGAGGTTCTTTCATGTCTCCAAGCTAAACGGAAGCGGTCTGTGGTTCTTGGGTAACTTCAGCTTTTTTTTTGCCTCACATACTCATATATATCCTGGCTCAATTTTCGACCTCTGCTTCTCCTATTTTCAGTCGTCTTCTGCGGAATTTTGCTTGCCATAAATTTCATATCAATCTCTTTTTTTTTATACAATATGAGTAAAGGCAAGCTTACTGGCGCGGCTGTTGCCCAGCACAACTCCCGCGATTCCTGCTGGGTTATCGTCCATGGCAAAGCCTACGACGTGACCGAATTTCTACCAGGTATTATGCACCACGATTGATAAGCCTTGTATCTTTCTCTAACCACGGAAATAGAGCACCCCGGTGGCCAGAAAATTATTTTGAAGTATGCGGGCAAAGATGCGACCGAGGAATTCGACCCGATTCACCCTCCCGACACCTTGGATAAATACCTTGACAGCTCTAAACACCTGGGAGAGGTGGATATGAGCACTGTGGAACAAGAGGAGAAGGTCCAGGATCCTGAGGAGGATGAACGGCAGGAGCGCATCAAGCGGATGCCCCCGCTGGAGGCTTGCTACAATCTCATGGACTTTGAGACAGTGGCTCGTGATATCATGAAGAAGACCGCGTGGGCGTACTACTCCAGCGGTGCAGATGATGAGATAGTAAGTCATAACGGCAAGTATCAGGATTATTCAGATACTAACTCAGCTCTAGACCCTGCGCGAAAACCACTCTGCCTTCCACAAGATTTGGTTCCGACCTCAAATCCTCGTCGACGTTGAGAATGTCGACTCCTCCACAACAATGCTTGGTAGCAAAGCATCCATTCCATTTTACGTGACCGCGACTGCCCTAGGCAAGCTTGGAAACCCCGAGGGTGAAGTGGTACTCACCCGTGCCGCTCACGATCACAACGTTGTCCAGATGATTCCTACACTAGCCTCCTGCTCCTTTGACGAAATTGTCGATGCCAAGCGTGGCGACCAAGTGCAATGGTTGCAACTCTATGTGAACAAGGATCGTGAGATCACCAAGCGCATCGTCCAGCACGCTGAAGCCCGTGGCTGCAAGGGTCTCTTTATTACCGTGGATGCTCCTCAACTAGGCCGTCGTGAGAAGGACATGCGGTCCAAATTCTCCGACGTCGGGTCCAGCGTGCAGGCCAGCGGCGGCGGTTCAGTCGATCGCTCTCAGGGTGCCGCTCGTGCCATCTCATCATTCATCGACCCATCCCTCTCATGGAAAGATATTCCTTGGTTCCAGAGTATCACCAAAATGCCCATCGTCCTCAAGGGCGTTCAGCGCGTCGAAGACGTTCTCCGCGCGGTCGAGATGGGCATAGACGGCGTGGTCCTCTCCAACCACGGCGGTCGTCAGCTGGACACTGCACCATCCGGCATCGAAGTCCTCGCCGAAGTCATGCCTATCCTTCGCCAGCGCGGCTGGGAGGACAAGATCGAGATCTTCATTGATGGCGGTGTCCGTCGCTCGACAGATATCTTGAAGGCTCTTTGTCTAGGCGCACGCGGCGTTGGTATTGGACGACCATTCCTGTACGCCATGTCAGCATACGGCCAGGCCGGTGTCGACCGAGCCATGCAACTCCTCAAAGACGAAATGGAAATGAATATGCGTCTTATCGGAGCCAGCAAGATCGAGGACCTGAACCCCAGCTTAATCGATGTGCGTGGCTTAGTGGGCGGACATCATGCTCCTGTCCCTTCGGACACGCTCAACCTCCGCGCCTATGACCCTCTCCAGGCACCTCGGTTCAGCGAGAAGGCTAAGCTGTAGTGTCTTGTTTTGGACATGCTTTATCTCTTGGTTTTATACTGTGGTTTGTTTTACGCGGTGCTTGGTCGATCGATAGTCTACCAGGCCGGTTTATATATACCCATTGATTTGGTGGACTGTTCATATGACGGTGATAATTGTACATTTAGTTAATAGAAGAAAATGCTATTGAACATATTTCATAATTCTAGATGAGAAATATCCCCGAGTCTATACTATGATAATGCATTTGTATTCAATCAACGACTAGCTATGCTTTTCGGGTTTGGTTCAATTCGCCAACAACTCAAACAGACAACGCCACAACTATGCCAAGCGTAACAAATGTATATATACACACATCACTCATCAGCTACTGATATATATATGTTAAATATATATATGACAACACCCCAGCTGAGATTCTCAACCAAGAACCATTATTCAATTATTTTATTAAGATTGATTATAAGACTACCACCTGCGGCTTATTGACCAGACCACTTGAATCCCGAGCCATGCAAGCGGCATTAACCATCCACCCACAGCCGCTATTCTCACCACCCCAGACTTGGGCCCAGACGACGCCCAGCACGCCGTACACCACGACACGGGTGGAGTCGACCCAGCCCGAGAGGTCGAATAGGTCACGCAGGAATCCGAAGAGTGAGCTGAGACGGGTGTTGCGGGTGCGACGCCGACGGGACGCACAGAGTCGCTCCCAGGCTTTCTGGGCCTCGTCCCAGTAGACGGGTTCGGAGCCGTAGGCTGCGTGGATGTGGCCGAAGACGTGGAGAGCGGGTTTGATGCGCCATGCTTCTGTGAGGAGGAACGGACAGCCGGTTGAGTAGACGGGGGAGAGGTCGAGGTGGGACTGGGGCGGGGTGTGGGTGACTAGGATATCGGTGTTTTGGGGCACGGTGCCGGACCAGGCGTCGTAGTGGGGAGGGTAGGTGAAGGCGTGTTCGGGGCCGAAGGGGACGAGGGCGGGGATTTGAGGGGCGCCGTAGATTGTGAGGGAGCGGGCGCGGGAGATGGGCGATGACGACGGCGGCTGGAAGGAGAGCGTGACGGCGGAGTGTTGGAGGTAGTGGATGTCGCCCCAGTCGATGCGGTGGGGGCTTTCGAGATCGTCGATGGAGCGGATCGAGGCTGTGGAGGAGGACACTGTTGCGAACGACTTGTCCCGGTCTTCTGGGAGTCGGGACCGCACGTCGAAGTAGCTGTCGTGGTTGCCGCAGATTACGACCTTGTGGGGATGTGGTAGACCGCGGAGCCAGTCTACTGCTGCTTGGAGCTCGCGCACGCTGCCGTCGTTGCAGAGGTCGCCGGCGTGGATGAGCAGGTCACCGTCTGGTATGTCTGTCCATTCTAGACTGTGGGTGTCGGAGATGCAGACGATGCGGATGGGGTGGGTGTCTGGGGCTGGGAGACGGGGTGGTCCGCGGAGTCGGAGGAGGAGATGGTGCAGAGGATAGAGGAATGCTGCGAGAGGAGAGGCGAGGAAGTAATCGGGTATTGGACGACGATGGTAGGGAGAGGTCATGGTTGAGTTGAGGTTCTTTTTTTTCTTTTTGGTTTGTTTGGGAGGAAGAAAGAGAAGATGGGGGGGAGTGGGGAAACTTTGAAGGATGGATCCCCCCGTTGTGGGTTAGTTGTTAGTAGTATTTATCCCTCTCCAGAAAGTCTACTGTTTCACGAGTTTAACTACAGCTTGTGCCTGAACTTGAGGTGGAGATGTTTTGTTGTGGTCACTGACGTTGTTTTGTCTCTGCCGCCAATCACGCGGACCCTTTATATATATTGTTCTTTTCAGTTCAACCTCAGTTTTTTTATTTTGTATTTTTTTTTTTAGTTTCTACAATTATATTATAATTGTATAGACATTAATTATTATGTATTTTTGTCATTGTTATATAAAATATATACTGAATTTATTTGGGTTTATTATTATTTATTTTGGACATTGGAAAACTTGAACCCTCTCAACAGTTGGTTTCCCCTCACTAGGGATCCATGTCACCCCCTCTCTTGGCGCTTATCTGGAAACATGTTCACATCAGATTTATAAGTGAATATTCTAATGGATTTCAATGCAGTTGTTAATCTGAAAAAAAAAAAAAATCAACTATTGCTATGTCACATGTAATGCATTGAAGACGCAACTTCAACATATGCGTTCAGATTTATAGCAAATAGCCACACCGCATCACATTCCTTGCATTTTATTTCTACTTCAAATCTGAGAAAAGAGGGGAAGAACAAAAACAGATGTTCAGAGGAACAAAGAATATTCAATGGATTGTTACAGACAAAAGGAAACAAGTAAGATTACATCATTCAAGTCGGCAACCACATCGGGTGAAGCGTAACTCCGCCTAGTCTTACCGCTAAATTATATTAAGCAGGCGGTACATTTATTCTGCCGGTGAGTCGGTTAAATCAAGTGTCCGGCTCTCGCTCTTTATCAATTGCTACATACCTACAGCTTTGGTGTTTTGCCATCTATCACTCAAATTCTAATTTCCTATCTGTATTGCCGAAATGGACGGGACTGGATCTATGGAGTCGCAATGGCTCACCCAGCTGGCTGCTATGCGTCAGTCCATTGCAGATTTGAAGCTTCCGAAAGACCCCGCCAACGATCAACTGGGCTACGGCAGCGACCTGGAACTTGACCTGGACGAAGATTACTCCTCACCTGGAACAGTGGACGATATCTGGGATGTCATCAGCTCTGACGATGATTCTAGCGCCGATTTCGATGAGTTTAACGGTGTCGCCCTGCCCCCGACGTCGTCGACCTACGACTTATCTTGGCTGGAACAAAAATGCCAAGGCCTTGCTTCCCAAAGACCTGGCATCGAGGCCGGAGAGCTGGCCCAGCAAATTACGGCTACACTAGCGACGGACAGCGGGGATGACGAATTGCAGATGTCTTTGGCCGAAATCGTTGGGTTCGAGGATCTAGATTTCGTGATTGAGTTGATCGCGCACCGATCGGAAATCTTGAGCGGTGCGCATGCTGGCCCCGAGGCGCAAACGGACGGTCTTTTCTCAGGAACGCTACAGACAAAGGCAGAGCGGGAGCAGGCTTTACGGCAGCAGGACTATGAGCATAAGAATGCCTCGTTGTTACCGGCACAATCGAGGCAGGAGCCGCAGTACCCCCATGTTTTCAAGACGCATGATTCGAGGAATGTGCTCTCGTTCAGTGGAAAGAAGTTTGGTCTGCCGTTGGGTAGCAAGCAGATTGATGAGCAGAAATACACTGAAGTGGAGGTCCCTGCGTCCAAGGTGGGCACTCTGGGACACTCGCAGAAATTGGTACAGATATCGTCATTGGATGGGCTATGTCAAGGCACCTTCAAAGGCTATAAGACACTGAACCGGATGCAAAGTCTGCTGTACGAGGTAGCTTACAAAACGAGCGAAAACATGCTGATCTGTGCTCCGACTGGTGCCGGTAAAACAGATGCTGCTATGCTGACAATCCTGAATGCCGTCGGCAAGAATACTGTCCCGAACCCGGTGGAACAACCAGAAGCGACAGAGTTTGCTGTCCACGTGGATGATTTCAAGATTGTCTATGTGGCCCCTATGAAGGCCTTGGCTGCTGAAGTTACGGAAAAGCTAGGAAAGCGACTAGCTTGGCTCGGGATTCAGGTTCGCGAATTAACCGGTGACATGCAACTGACGAAGAGGGAGATTGTGGAAACCCAGATCATTGTCACGACCCCTGAGAAATGGGATGTGGTGACGCGAAAGAGCACCGGTGACACTGAACTCGTACAGAAGGTGCGATTGTTGATCATCGATGAGGTTCATATGCTGCATGATGAGCGTGGCGCGGTTATCGAATCATTGGTGGCCCGTACCCAGCGTCAAGTCGAGAGTACACAGTCACTTATCCGTATCGTTGGTCTGTCTGCAACACTACCCAACTACATCGATGTCGCCGATTTCCTCAGAGTGAACAAGATGGCAGGTCTGTTCTACTTTGACAGCTCCTTTCGACCGGTCCCTCTTGAACAACATTTTATCGGCGTAAAAGGAAAGCCTGGTTCAAAACAATCCCGTGAGAATATTGATGTTGTGTCCTACGAGAAAGTGCGTGACATGCTCGAGAGAGGACATCAGGTCATGGTCTTTGTGCATTCACGAAAAGATACAGTAATGACAGCGCGAATGTTGAAACAGATGGCTGCCGAGGAGGGTTGTGAGGACCTTTTCAGCTGCCAAGATCATGAGAACTATTCAAATGGACTTAAAGATATGAAACATGCTCGTGCCCGCGAATTGCGCGACCTGTTCGCCAGTGGATTCGGAACGCACCATGCTGGTATGAGCCGGAGTGACCGCAACCTGATGGAGCGTATGTTCTCCGAAGGTCTGATCAAAGTATTGTGCTGTACTGCCACATTGGCCTGGGGTGTTAACCTTCCTGCTGCCGCGGTAGTTATCAAGGGGACACAGTTGTATAATCCCCAGGAGGGTAAATTCGTCGACCTTGGTATTTTGGATGTCCTGCAAATCTTTGGTCGTGCTGGTCGTCCCCAGTTCCAAGATACGGGTATCGGATTTATCTGCACTACGCATGATAAATTGCACCATTATCTATCTGCGGTGACATCTCAGCAGCCCATTGAGTCTCGTTTCTCCAGCCGGCTGGTTGACAATTTGAACGCTGAAATTTCCCTTGGCACGGTCACTTCAGTCCCAGAAGCTGTACAGTGGTTGGGATACTCCTACCTTTTTGTGCGCATGAAGCGCGAGCCCCGGAACTATGGCATAGAGTGGGCCGAGATGCGTGACGACCCTATGCTGGTCCAAAGGCGTCGCCATCTGATCATTCAGGCCGCCCTTGTATTGCAGAAAAGTCAAATGATCATTTACAACGAAAGAACAGAGGAACTCCGGGCCAAGGATGTCGGTCGGATTGCAAGCCAATACTATGTCCTGCAGACTAGTGTTGAAATCTTCAACGAGTTAATGCGCGCTGAAGCGGGTGAAGCAGATGTTCTGAAAATGATCAGTATGAGTGGAGAATTCGACAACATCCAATCAAGGGAAAATGAGTCGAAAGAGCTGAACAGATTGCGTGATGAGGCTGTTCAAACAGAGATTGAAGGAGGTAACGACTCGCCACATGCGAAAACGAACATTCTACTGCAGTCTTATATCTCGCGTGCCAAGGTAGAAGACTTCGCGCTGGTCTCGGATACAGGCTATGTGGCACAGAATGCCGCTCGTATTTGTCGTGCTTTATTCATGATTGCACTGAATCGGCGATGGGGCTACCAGTGCCAGGTCCTTTTGTCGATGTGCAAATCCATCGAGAAACAGATCTGGCCCTTTGACCACCCTTTCCATCAGTTCGATTTGCCTCAGCCTATCCTCAGGAACCTGGACGAGAAATTACCCAGCTCCTCCATTGAGTCGATGAGAGATATGGACATTTCCGAAATCGGACAGCTGGTTCACAACCAGAAAATGGGCAAGACATTGGCAAAATTGCTGGACAACTTCCCGACTCTGAGCGTGGAGGCAGAGATTGCTCCTTTGAACCGGGATGTTCTACGCATTCGCTTGTCTCTTTATCCGGAGTACACTTGGAATGATAGACACCATGGTGCTTCCGAATCGTACTGGGTCTGGGTTGAGAATTCCGAAACTTCCGAAATCTATCACCATGAGTATTTCATCCTCAGCCGGAAGAAGCTTCACGACGAGCACGAGTTGAACTTTACCATTCCACTTTCAGATCCCCTACCAAGCCAAATCTACGTTCGCGCGATATCGGATAGATGGCTGGGAGCGGAGACGGTAACCCCAGTGTCATTCCAGCATCTGATCCGTCCCGATACGGAAAGCGTATATACTGACCTTCTCGATTTGCAACCACTGCCTATCTCTGCTCTCAAGAATCCTATTCTTGAAGAACTCTATGGGCAGCGCTTCCAGTTCTTCAACCCGATGCAAACGCAGATCTTCCATCTACTGTATCACACATCTTCCAATGTCCTTCTTGGCTCTCCCACTGGAAGTGGAAAAACAGTGGCTGCAGAGCTAGCTATGTGGTGGGCCTTCAGGGAAAAGCCTGGTTCGAAGGTTGTCTACATTGCTCCAATGAAAGCCCTTGTCCGTGAGCGAGTGCAGGATTGGAAAAAGCGCCTCACAGGACCCATGGGCCTAAGATTGGTGGAATTAACTGGTGACAACACACCTGATACAAGAACTATACGGGATGCGGACATTATCATTACGACCCCCGAGAAATGGGATGGTATTTCTCGTAGTTGGCAAACCAGAGATTACGTCCGCAAAGTGAGCTTGGTCATAATTGATGAGATTCACTTGCTGGGCGGCGACCGAGGGCCTATTCTTGAGATCATCGTTTCTCGTATGAATTACATTGCCTCGCAATCTAAGGGGTCTGTTCGGTTGATGGGCATGTCTACTGCTTGTGCAAATGCCACCGATTTGGCGAATTGGTTAGGTGTGAAAGAGGGACTGTACAACTTCCGGCACTCTGTGCGTCCGGTACCCCTTGAAATCTACATCGATGGCTTCCCTGAGCAACGCGGTTTCTGCCCCCTGATGCAGTCTATGAACCGACCAACTTTCCTTGCTATCAAGAACCACTCCCCCGAGAAGCCCGTTATTGTCTTTGTCGCTTCTCGTAGACAGACACGTCTGACTGCTAAGGATCTGATCAACTATTGTGGAATGGAAGACAACCCTCGTCGGTTTGTTCGCATGTCGGAAGAAGACCTGCAACTTAATCTTGAAAGAGTCAAGGACGACGCACTCCGTGAAGCACTCAGCTTCGGCATTGGTCTGCATCATGCCGGTTTGGTGGAATCTGATCGTCAGCTCGCCGAGGAGCTTTTCGCCAACAATAAGATTCAGATTCTTGTTGCAACCAGTACCCTTGCCTGGGGTGTTAACCTTCCGGCACACCTTGTGGTTGTCAAAGGGACGCAATTCTTCGATGCAAAGATTGAGGGCTATAGAGATATGGACCTGACTGACGTTCTGCAAATGTTGGGTCGTGCAGGCCGTCCGCAATTCGACTCGTCCGGTATCGCTCGCATTTTCACTCAGGACGCGAAGAAGGCATTCTACAAGCACTTCTTGCACACAGGATTCCCGGTAGAATCCACCCTGCACAAAGTCCTTGACAACCATTTGGGCGCCGAAGTTTCCGCGGGCACCGTCACCGCCAAACAGGACGCTCTGGACTACTTGACTTGGACCTTCTTCTTCCGGCGTCTGCACAAGAATCCTTCTTACTATGGCCTGGAAATCTCAGCTGAAGAACATAACACCATGGCTGCTCAAACAATAGCCCAAGACTTCATGATTGAGCTGGTTGACAAGTCGCTAGGTGAGCTGGCAGCGTCATCCTGCGTTGTTCTTGATTCCGCTACCGGCGAGGTTGATCCGACGCCTTTCGGCAAGATCATGAGTTACTACTATCTGTCTCACAAGACAATCCGTTACCTTATGGCCCATGCTAAGCCCAACCCTACGTTCCATGATGTCCTGAGCTGGATGTGTTCTGCAACAGAATTCGACGAATTACCAGTCCGACACAATGAGGACCTTATCAATGCAGAATTGGCCCAGAACTTGCCGCTATCAGTCGAGCCAATGGGAGACCTCCCTATGTGGGATCCTCATGTGAAAGCATTCCTACTACTCCAGGCCTATATGTCACGGATCGACCTTCCAATTTCAGATTACGTCGGTGATCAGACTTCCGTCCTCGACCAAGGCATCCGTATCATCCAAGCGTCAATCGATGTCATGGCCGAGTTAGGATACCAGCCCGCCTGTCAGATGCTGATGAATCTGCTCCAATGTATCAAATCAGCCAGATGGCCCGAAGATTCTCCCTTGTCTATTCTTCCGGGCGTCGACGTCAGCAGCAAAGCGTCAGCTCTGCCAAACTCCCTCGTTACACTTTCATCCCTATCGGCAGCCAACATATCCTCTCTCCCCAGGAAAATCCATCTCCCCCCTCCAACAGCTGCCCAGTTCAGCAAAGCCGCCTCATACCTCCCACAACTGTCTTTATCTATCTCTAGGATCTCTTCAACTGGCATCACCGTGTCCCTGACGCGTCGCAACCCCGCCATGGACAAGGAATACAGGATCTACGCCCCTCGCTTCCCCAAGCCGCAAACCGAAGGCTTCTTCATGATTGTCAGCACCACCGCATCAGACGGAAAAGACGGCGACCTACTAGCCCTGAAACGCATTTCCTGGCCTCCCATCGAAAAGCAAGGTGGCCGCAACTACCGCGGCAAGAACGATTCAGGTCCCAGCAGAAGACCCGGAGACAGGAACGGTCCCAAGGGCGGATCTCTTACCGTCCGGTCATCGGTCAAATTCCCCAATGCCATCCTTGCGGCTGCCCCGTCCAAGCAAACCGTCAACGTCAGAGTCATCAGTGACTCGTATCCAGGCATGGAATGGACTCTGTCAAATGTGGAACTGGACCTGGGACCTGAGAAGCAGGCCGTGCCTGAATCGGCTAATTTCCCTGATAAAGGCTAATTCATATGAATCAGATACTATACAGCCGTAGAGTTTTTTGAATAAACACCTACATTGAAGCATATGCTAGATAAATAAGTCCATAGACAACAGGTACTAGTACCGATATAGTACTGTATCTATTCTACATGAACATAAATGTATATATTTCCGAGAACTTAAGCTTGAAGAGAACATAAAACACAAAATTTCGGATATATATGTATCTATACAGACTTGATTTTCTACAATCAACGAGACTTTCCCTATTTGGATGAGGCCGCTTTGATGAGGGCGCTCAGGGGGTCGCTCACTGAGTATTTCTCATCACTGGTCAATGCTCAGTGAGTGCTAATCAGGCCGGGATCAGTCATCAGTCATGTGCACCCTAAGCTGCTTATACCTCAATATTTTGTACTATTAGCCTGACAACAAAGCTGAATTGACTAACTCTACAATGCCCTCTCCTCCAATATGTGTGTTTTAAATAACGCAACCATAATTTTAATGGAGTGTTGGAAGACCCAAGTGGCAAAATTCATCTGGCACAATTGTTGCTATCTATAATAGCTCTGGCAAAGGTATAAAGAGCATGTCTCTGTTATGCTTTCAAGCTTATTAAACAACTAATATCTTATTTTTTTTATCTTTTTAATTTGTCTTGTACAGATACAGATGTCTACTCTTTTACTATTTATATTTTGATCTTTTTATTGACTATGGGTAGAAGATCATTTTAGTGCAATAAAAACACCCGCAAGAAGCGCTGTAAGTGTTGTCTTGCTGCTGGATATATATTACAAGCCTATAAAAAAAAACTCTATCAAAGGTAAAAATAACCACCTTAATAAAATAAAAAGTCTACAGTGCAAGGCTGTAACCCTATATATAGAGTAAATAATCTCACAGTAAACTAGAAACTAGGCCTGTTTTAACTATATTCATCAGATATCTTGTAGAAGAGAAATATAAAGAATCTAGTTATATCCTTAAGACTGGTACCTCTGCATCAGATATTACATATATCAAAGATTTTATCTAATAGTACATAGCCTCTGCTGATGATCAAGAAAGACTTAGTAAAAAAAGAAAGCTTACAGTAAAAACCACTAATATATTTACTGAAAGATTTATTTATAGATTTAAAAAAACTATAATAAGTATAATCCCAGTCGAAGACTGGAGCAAGATATAATCTATATATAGGGTATCTTTCTGCAATAGATTTAACTGATATTAGTCAGTAGATTAAAAAGACCTTAACAGCAGATAAAATTATTAAAGATATTAAAAAGTAAAAGTTCAACTTTACTAGAAACAATTTTTGAAATATTGTATTCTCTATATAAGCACAGGACAGTCCCATCTTTCTTTATAGTCTATTTAAAGTCTTTATTATATTTGCACTGCAAGTATTTCTCTTTACTGAAGTAAAGATCAGAGCTTTTATACTGAATGCAAAACACAAGAAAGTAAGGGGGCTTCAATACAGAGCAAGTAGGTTATGATATTTTTGACTTGTACAGGCCTTTTGCTGATATGATTTTACAGTATATTAAATTGGTCTTGTTCTGTTCTGCAGACATACTCTACAAGATAGGATGGCAGATAGATTAAAAATGATTGAAGAATAATTATGACCCTAATTATACTGTGTAAAGAATCTTCAGGTCTTATTTCTCCAGTTTATATAGAGTAATTAATTAATTATTAGATTAGAATTAGGATTTATAACCACAATCACCCATAGTTTACAATAGGTATCTTCTTTTTTATAATTGCTCTCTACAACAGAGCTTTGTTTGGTATTAAGTTAATAAAGGATTTGATTAAATATAACTTTTATAACAGGCAATATATGGAAATTCTGTTTTGTTAGGAAGATACTGTCTTAAATCAACCTGTTTTCAGAAATATTACAGCAGAAGGCCCTCAAGAGGCGGTGCTTAACAAGCAGTGGTTTTGTATCTTTCTCTATAATATCCTTATAATAGCTGAATATTTAAAATACGTCACAATATATAATATTTGTCGGTCTTTTAGTAAGAAAATTAAATATAAGTTATAACCCCTGTTTTTTCAGTAAAGTATAACTGAATCCATATAGTAAGATATAGTTCTGTATCTGTATCCCAGATCTATAACTATAGAAGTAAAGGAATGTATTTAATACATTATTAAATATACTGTTTATCAATCAATACTGTTGGTGATGTTTTAAATAAAAAAAAGATTTATTATATAAAGTACTTTCAAGAATATAGTTAATTTCAGAAGGTTGGGTTACTTTAAAAACTATTTGTTGAATAGGAGAAAGCCATTCTGCAGTAAGAAGATTTGATAAATTTACAGACTAATATTGTACAATGCAAGAAAGAGGAAAATATTAAAATTATTAATTTCTACAAGAATAAGTATCAGAAAAATCTGACTAGTATCTGACAGTCGGAGCTTTATTAATACCAGATTCAGTAGATTCAGGAAAAACACAATCAGTAAATTTTAAATAAAAAAAGGATCAACAGGAATCACTACAGAGCAATATATATTCTTGTATCTGATTCTGATTATATTTAAGCTGGAATATATAGCAGAGGTTTTGTATTTTATTAAACTATTTATTTATAATTAAAAACTTTTTTTTAGGAGTTAATTACTTATATAGTGTGGCTGTGATTACAATATGGTTTATCTTCTGGGAGAGTTTCCTATTAATAGTCAGTGCCCAGTTGATATATATTAATATAATATTGAAGAGTGAGTACCGCCTGTTATAATATATAAAATATACTAATAATTAAATACAGACTGGAAAAATTAAAAAAAAGTGTTTATATCTATAATTGTATTTACAACACTACTGTCTGCTGGTTTGGAATAGCTATCTATCAGTTAAGATATTGTTATAAATATATATTGTGGCTCTATAAAAAGAATTAGTATAATCACACTAGCCAATATCTTAAATACTGGGATAACCGACATTGCAAAGTAATTATCTATTATTATTCAGTAATTTACTCTGGATATTGTTTTTATTGCCTGGGGATCTAACTCTTATATTTAGAAAATAAATAAAGCCCTGGTTGCACAGTGCTGGTTTATGAGGGCATATTGAAAGGATATATATTTGGAGGATGGAATGGCTAAGTATAAAGCTAGTTTGTGGCTGCTCAGCTT
Organism: Aspergillus avenaceus; assembly: GCA_009193465.1. Classification (NCBI taxonomy): domain Eukaryota; kingdom Fungi; phylum Ascomycota; class Eurotiomycetes; order Eurotiales; family Aspergillaceae; genus Aspergillus; species Aspergillus avenaceus. Next base: position 22,444 of record ML742328.1, read on the forward strand.
TGTTTAAGTTTGAGATCAAATTTTATTGTTATTTATACAATATATATAGTCTGATAAATGCAATATAGCAGAGGCTAAAATCTAAACCAGCTGTTAAGAGAAAACAGGGTGCTGGTATACAGTAAAAGAGAGTTGGGGCTAATAATAAAAGAGAAGTACTGAAGAAAATCAAGTTTTAATACTATTAGCCTCTTCTGCTTTATGAACCGGTTGCTGTTGCTATTTATCTATCTATTATGATTCATCTACTATTTTATAATATTATGTAGATCAGATTTATAAATTAACAGTATGCTGACTTTGACCACAACAATTGTATTTATGCCAGGGTCAGCTCAGATAGTAAGAGTAGTATGGGTAATATTTCAACTGAGACTTTCCTCCTCAGCTCTGTGTGTATGATTTCTGATCTTGACCTTATCAACCCCAGGCTTCTTGAGCCAGGGGTTTCAGAAGATAATAGTATTATATTGGAAAAGGTGCCCAACACTCCTGATGATCAGCCCTCTCCCTCAACTGATAATGAAGATACTGGGCAGGACAACAAGACCAGGGCTCAGTCTTGCGATTACATAAGTTCTCTATATATTAGTGGTGATACTTATGATCATAAGGGTACTGGTATTGTTGAACCCACAGCATCTCTGAGCCATACAAAGTTACATACTGATCTATTGTAGATTAATGGCTGTAGCCTTGAAGATAGAGTACCTTAAGATAATAGTCCAGCAGCTTGCTGTTCACAGACACCATTCTCCAGCATCTCACCTGTATATTCTGTACTATTATTGATACCCCAGACCAGAGACAGAATAGCACCTAAATACTCTTTAAAGTCCCAGAATACTGAGTACATTTCAAAAAATAACACTTTACTAGCGCCCAGAGAAAGAAGTATATTTTAGCAGTTAAAAAATCAGAATCTGATCTGGAGACAAATCATGCCCTATTTCCCTGAAAAGTCCATCACTACCTTGCAACAAACCTGAATGGATATAAAATATTCCTCAGTACAATACCATACAAGACTTTAAAGGAAGATATAGCAATAATTCAGATGTCTTCCTCTGGCATCTGCTGTCACCCTCATTGGTTGTCATGAAAGTCAAATAAAGTAGATCCTGTAACCGTAGCAACCACAAGCAAATCAGAGAAATACCTGTATCTTGGAGTAACAACATATTGAAGGATGATCCAAGTTACCAAACCCAAGATAGCCTGCGATTTAATCCGAAGAGTCTTTGAATTTACGGCCAATTACATAGCTAAGACCAGAAAGGCCTGTGGTCTCTTCAAACCAGACACCCTGCTGAAGCCTGTGTAAGGTGTCGTATTATTGTACCCAGTCCTGAGCTACCCAATATAATTCTCTTATACCTGTTCAGTAAAGTAATCAAAGATTTCCTGCTTGTACAAGTAATAGCTTGCTATCTCAGCTGTGGGCGACAAAGCTGTGTTGCCCTAGGAATACAAAAACCAAAGACAGGTATGGAGACTACATCTGTCAACAGCTAGAGCGCAAGCCCTTGGCTAAAATGAATAATACGAAATCATAATCACCGTATTCACCATATCATATCTAAACAGTGTCACCATAACAGAGACATGCTTAACTCTTAGTATAATCCAAATTCGGTGTCTCTTGTAGACTGGTCGCCTCTCCTTCCCCGTTAGCACCAGTGGCTTGCAATTAAGAGATAGCGCAAGAGGCCTGTTCTGCAGGGCCTATGTGACAAGCAGGTTCCAACAACAACGTTCAGGCTGGTCAGATGGCTCGCTGTTGAGCGACGCGCCGTAGACTAACACCTTTCTATTTGGCTCGACTACAGGATGCAGGCCCCGGACAACCTCAGATTTCATGGGGAATGGTCCATCCTGGTGTTTTGGATACGTCGTAAAACAGTGTTGGGTATTACGAGAAATTGATTGCTACGTATCACTGACCATTTGACACAGGCGGAAAACAAAACATTCTTTAGGAACACCGCCACGTCATCAGCCACTGAAAGTAATAGCCTGGTAATGACCAAAAATTACATCAGCTCCATCGGAGCAAGCAGCGACAGCCTCGAAGATCATGGTCGCTCGGGCAATCTTGTTCATTGATCCAGCTCCTATTTTCTAATGACCGGTACTTTCACGCTAACACTGAGCTTTCTGGAAGCTCGTCTGTGCTTGACTTTATGCTCTCTACCGCGCGAATGAGCATCCTCTTCATTTCACTGGCATCGTTCGATACAAAATCCCTTCCCCCGAAGCTCCAGGTGATTGATACTTCAGCGTTCAGCATATCGCGCCGAAGCGTATCGCTGGAACGGAATGATGCCCGGGCAAGTCAGGGCACTCGTGCCCGCGATAATACAAAAAAAAAAAAAAAAAAAAAAGTTTTTGCAGATCAATGTATACAAAGGGAACAGTTACCACTACATAGATCGGTTCATGCCGAGTCAATGGTCATCGGTGATTTTCCGACTAGAGCTGCAAGGAAGAATACCCGGGCATGACCGCACAAAAATAGATCAGCTCCACATGATCACTGCGATGACCGGTGATCTCTCGAAACACAGTCAAGACGGAGAAGATATGCCACCAATTTCTTTTCCCTAATAATGTGTAACCATGACTTGAATGCCTATGATAAGGCTCAAAGCCCCTAGCACAGGATGAAGGCCGAATCCTGGTCGTCGACAAAATGCATGTTGGATGTCGAGAATGGAAGAAGATAGATACCCGGGCATTTTTTCGGTATTAGTCTCAGGTGGACCGGCCCTTTTCAAGGTCGGGAATTCCTTTGTTCTCAAAATAGCACCATTTATCGTGATGAAAGGGATAGCTCAGACTTAAAAATAAGAGAGGGTGAGACGTTCCAAGATCACCGAGCAAAACTTGCCCGACTGTCACGTACATGAAGGCATACGATGAGCGGAGGATATACGGATTGACGGACCCACATGGCTTATCCGGGATTCCCCTTGAACGCGAGGAAGCCCCATTCTCTTGCTTTCTCGCGCTACGTCTTGTATCTAGAGTCGGTTATAGCTCTTTCTAAATATTGATAATTTGTCTCGAGACGTCTGTATATCTCTACGTACACGTGTGACCCTCATACCAATGTCATTAACCACCACGACCTGGGCAACTATCTGGGCAAGTTGAAGTGGCACTGTGAGATCAGAAACGCCCGTCGGTCGCGTTCAACTTTGACCGCCGCCATCCTTTGAGCAGTAGACGCGGTATTTGGCGCGTGAGAGATTATCTCGTTGGTATGTACACTTTCGTGACGTATCCGGACCGCAGGTGAGATGAAAGTTGGGCAAGCGTTCAAAGCTTGATACATCGTTATCCAGTGTCTTTGAAGAGGTCATGAATGACCGGATGGATGCCCAGCTAACAAGGGTATGTCAGGGTGGGTCTTCGGAGTAAAATGATGCTCGGGTAAGTCGCGTCCATCAATGTCGTGGCCAGGATAGCCCAGCACGGATGACTACGAGAGTGAGAGGCATATTCGCAGGGGCGAATGAATGCCCATGTTGACACTGAAGAAACTTGCTGGGCTTTGTTAGTACATACATTAATGGACATCGCCAGTTGAGGGTGACAGTTGGCCACAGAAGGGCATCTAGCCCACTGTCATATACGGCCGGGCATCTGATTGGAACTAAGAGCCGGATCAGTTATTCACCGTAACAGTGGGTCATATGCGAGTAGCAGACACTTCTGCACCTTTTTGGTGAAGGCAAGTATACAGGCCTGGTCTTTCACCGCTTCAGCACAGCGATATTGCTCAGAGTACTCTTTGCAGTAGCAAGCTCCTTCCGAGCAATTGGACATCGGTTATGAAGTTGTGAAGCCAATACTCACGAGAACAGGAATATGGTTCTGGGGATCAGAGACCATCAACCATACCGATTGGTGGATATTTCCTAGAAAATAGGTGTTGTGGGGGTGTGAATAACTGGGAGGATTTCTCGTCCAAGTGATCGAGTGTGTATTTAACCTTAAATGCCATTATCTCCGCTGCAGTGTGTCATCTCCAGAGTTGACCGATCCCATGTGGCCCCGGGCTCGACGTCCCCTCCCCTTCAATGTCACCATTACATAAACTAGTATATGACCAGGAAAACATGGACATAGGGCATGTCGAGCGTAAACCAAGTGGGCATAAGACTGGGATTGTTGCAGTGGCCAGGGCGACTTTCGCCAGAGAATACTTCAGAGACAACGAATTTTCCACATTCAAATGTCCTGATCTCTCCCCTCTGTTGTGGCAGTAATTACACCTACCACAAAGTTTTGATTTTCCCCTCTGTCATCAGTCTCTGGAAACTCTGTTCCCCCAATAACACCACCTTTTGTATTTTCACTCTTGCTTCTCATGGCTAGAATACAATACAGGGCCTGGACTCCAGACGAAGAAAATGTCTATCTACCCTGGGTGGCTCGCCATAAACATCTAACATGGCTGGACAGGGCGAAGAGGTATTCGATCGAGCGCAAGCCCAGAACCCAGGAATCTCTACGGACCAAGTTCCGACTCCTTGAGAAAAAAAAAAAAAATAAGGCGAAACCAACGTCCGATCTGTCAGGATCAATCCCGGATCAGACGTCGGATCCCTAGAGGACAGCGTCGGGGCCTGCGGGAACTTGGTCCGGCTCTATCTCGATCAGCACCCCTACCCCTTCGGAGTATAATTCAGATGACCAGAGCCTTCTGTCGGTGGGCACAATGATGCGACTGATCCCCATACGCATCACCCGCCCGCGGCAGAAAGGTCAGACAGCATCGTCGACTCGGGACATAAGGCTAACAGCCAAGTCCCCGACTCGACAGGAGAACTGCAGGGAGGCGGCAAATTGCCCTTCACTGTATCGCCCTGGTAAGTGAAGACCTCCTACACTCGTGGGTGACTGACGCAATCCAATCTGACGTGTTGACAACCTCTTTGATACAGGGGATGAGGAAGAACACCGACCGCTTCATCCCGTCATTGCACCATCCAAGATCGAACTGCTGTGGCAGTTAGCTTGCCGCATTTCCGGTCGCACAAGGCAGTGGGAACGAGTCGGGAAAATGCGTGGCTGCAACGATGACTCTCCGCGAAAGTATTTCCCGGTGGCGGACGTTCAGCCAATAATGTTACCTTCTTATCTGCCAATTGACGACACTGCAGTCTTCCCCTCTATTTAATTGAACATTCGATTCTAGCGAATATACATGTCCATACAAACAAACATAAACAAGCTAATCTAAAAGAATATTCTAGCTAGTGTATTTAGGCGACGGCGGCCCATCAATCGTCTGCAGCGCATCCCCGCCACCGCAGGTGGACTTATTAGCCTGGCTGCTGGCGTGCGGCACGTTGCTCGTGTCGGAAGGAAACGACACCGGAAGGCTCATACTGGACACGTTAACCTGCGTCTATGGCAGCGCTGGGATATGTCGCCCCAGCTGCATGTGCGAGCTCATTTCCAGCCCATATTCTTTCGGCGCAGCCATCACGAGCGCCGACAAGTAGCTCTGGACTGATTGATCTACACGATGACGAACTTAACGGTGCCAGTCCAGCGCAAGGATGAAGAAGTACTGGGACGTAGTGTTACCCTCCATACATTCCATGGGCGGCCCTATAAGACGACAAACGATCCGTCCACCTTATCCGACCACCACTTCCCCAGAGAGATCTATATGATCCATTCGTCGTCGTCGTCCACACGACGCCCCTGAGTGCATCAGGGGGTCGTGGAGATGAGAGATCTGACATGGAAACTGAAAAGGTTGGTGAGCTAGGCAAGCACCCTTTGGGTATCCTTTTCATACATGCTCATGCCGCCCGAAACAAAAACTCAATTGTGTGCAATAATGCAACAAAGAAGGTGAAAAAAAAAAAAAAAAAAAAAATAAGTGTTGTTGGATGGCTCCGAGATGCTGTTCGCCTTGGAGAATGGAGCGCATTGCGGTTTCGCTGCAGTGCAGACATGGGCGCGGGTGTTCCTCGGCCCACGAGAAGTCGGTCAGTACTGTACCCGCAGCAGAGAAGCTGTTTCCTGCCATCGAGACCGAGCTTAGTTAGCGGCGGGATTACATAATCATCGTCGCTCAGCTGTGGCAGGCCATCTGCGTGTATACAGCTCGCGCGACCTGATTTAAGACCCACGAGAGTCAACCCCACTTTTTAAGCAAAGAACCCGCGTCAAGTATTGCTTATTAAATACTTTACCTCTGTATAGGCTCTTAAATATCTATTGTATTCCAATTTTATTGAAACTTTTTTTTTATTTATTTTTCTTATAAAATCAATATAAGTATTTAAAAAATATTTAAAATAAAGATTATTTATTAAACTATAGTTCTTCTAGACAGTTAATAAACAGTTAATAAATATTTAAAAAAATTATTTAATTTTTTTATTATTACTTTATTACAATCCAGAACTTAACAGAAAATCTTATTATAATAAAAAATCAGTTTTTTATCTTTTTAAACAGTTGTAAAGTATATAATAAATATTTTTTTAGAATTTTTATTTATAAAATCCTATTTTTCTTTTTTTAAAATTAAAACTAATCTATTTATACTCTGGAAGTAATATCTATTTTAATTCTATATAATAGAAATACTATTTATACTATTATTATAAAAAACTTTATAATATTTTATAATTCTAAACAGTTATTAAGCAGTTACTAAGTATTTAATTTATATTATTTTAATTTAAAATTTTTATTATTTATTAAACAGTTATAGATTGCTTGATTTTTTTTTAAAAAAAATATAAAAAAAATAAAAAAAAGGATAGACAGACAGACAGTAGATAAAGTAAGGTTTTAAAATTATTTATATAGATTAAAAGTAAAATTTTTTTGTGTAGGTATTATCTGACCCAAGTAGGGCCACTAGTGTGATTTTAGATCTGTATAAGAAAATAGTAGACTCCAAGCAACCTGCAATCTGGGCCATCTGTGTGTATATAGCTCATGTGACCTGATTTAAGACCTGTGCGAGTCAACCCCACTTTTTAAGCAAAGAACCCGCGCCAAGTATTGCTTATTAAGTGCTTTACCTCTGTATAAGCTTTTAAATATCTACTGTATTCCAATTTCATTGGAACTTTTTATTTATTTATTTTTTTTTTATAAAATCAATACTAAGTATTTAAAAAGCATTTAAAATAAATGAAGAATTACTACAGATATTTTTATTAATTAATATAAATAATTATTAAGCACTAACTAAGCACTTATAAGAAGAAGAGAAAGAAGCTTTAATTTTATTAATATAAATAAAATATAAATTATTAATAACACTTAAAATTAAATATATTGATAATCTACTTAACTATTTAACTAGTTATATTTATAAATATTTATATATAGTTTCTACAGAAGATAGATTATAAAAAAAAGCTGAGCAGCTTGTTTATAAAGCAAGTAAAATATTTATTAAATATTTTATAAATAATTAATAAATATTTTAGATTTAATATACTAGAAGACTTCAATATAAATTAAAAATTATAATTTTTTATCTATTTTTAAAAATACAAATAAAGAAATGGACCTGGAAATACAGTGGTATTTTTATATATAAATATTTAAATATATTTTTATAATTCTATCATTATATATCAGTTGATAAAGAAGTATGGAAAGAAATTTAAAGATTTTATTAAAATATTATATTATTAAAAAAATAATTCTAAATAAAATATCTACAGGTAAATACCTATCAACTATTTACTAATTATTTATTAACTATTGTCAGCTGCCCTAATCCTAAAGCGGAATAGTCTTAGGGCTAGCTCTGATGAATAGAAAATAGAATGAATGAACAAATTGACTAGATAACATAAGACAACTAGGGCTAGGCAGTCTAGACCCTAGATCAGATAGGCAGGTAGGGCTTAGGCAATCTAAGCCCTAGGTCAGAAGAGATCAAAAGAATGAATCGATATCTGATAATCAGATAGTTGGTTGATTAATCTGCTTGAAAGGAATTGATTCAATTTCGCAGGGGGTTTGACGGCTTTTTATATTGAATAAGGGGCTCACTTAACTCACTAGATTAGGAAATCGCTTATATTTCCTAATATAGTGGTCGCCTAAAGTTTCCTAATTAGGAAATAGATCGGGGTTCACATGAATAATAGTCCCCGACTTGTTTAAAGTTGCCTGTTTGATGTAGGCTGACCGTTGGGACGGGATGGGACAGGAATAGGATATCCTGTGACCTGTCCCATCCTATTCTTAGTATCCTGTTTCCCATCCTATTTCCTGTTTAACATTCTGTTTTCTATCCTATCTTAACTATAGAACTGGAACAGAAATCTTATTCTTAAGTATAGAATAAAACAGGAATCTTAATTGTAATTCGGGAATAAAATAGAAATGTTGCGGGTCGAATAGATTGCTTCAATCTAAACATGCCTTAGAACAAGAAGAAATAGCTGGAGAGCTATTCCTTCTGTCTGCCAAAAATCCTTTTATTATA